>JAJIBD010005897.1:0-143349 GCA_021461705.1 Cryptotis parvus | reverse complement strand
TCTCTTGTGTCCTTGCTCCCGGACCACTCAGTCTGTGTCATCTTCCACGTATTCATTTTCTCGTTCATTTATGCATTAATTCATCAGTGTTTACTAGGCGCCTTCTATGTGTGTAAGTTCCTTTCAAAACATATGGCATTGCTTGGAGACTGCTGATCATAAGCTTAATGCAGGCATGGTATATAACTCTTCTCTATATGGAGCTAATCTAAAATGTTTTCCTAGTAAACAGCCTGATTCTTGGCTTAACTCATTGAAGATTTTCTTGCCCAGTCATCCTTCAAGGCAGGGAGGGCTGTTTGGCAGATACAGTAAACAACAGGTGTGAAGTCTGAGGTCAGCACTGTGGTTTATCTAAATACTGTCAAGAGATGTCAGGCAACTTCCCTAGTTCTGTGGTGTGTTAGATCTACAAATAAGGATGAAACCCATCACCTCCTTCCTGGGTTTGGCCACACACTGAGTTGAGCTTGTAATGTGGGGAATTTTGACACAGTATAAGAGGATGATCATAGTTTTCATGAACACTAAGTTTAAGTAAGAAGACCTGTGTGTATAAAAACAGCTGATCAACATTGGCATTTATTAAGGCATAAGTTTGTATTTTTGAATTTCTGGACGTGTTAATACTCAGTTTAAAGTATCATTTGTAGGCCTGAAAGATAGTACAAGGCACTTGCTTTGGCATATAATCAAGTCTAGTGTGTCTCTGACTCTGCGTGAGGTTATCCAAATCAGGAGTCATGGGGCTGGAGTGATAGCACAGCAGGTAGGCATTTGCCTTGACACGGCCGACCTGGGTTTGATTCCCCAGTATTCCATATGGTCCCCTGAGCACCGCAGGAGTAAATCCCGAGTGTAGAGCCAGGAATAATTCCTGAGCACAGCTGGGTTGTGGACCCAAAAAAGAAAAAAGAAAACAACAATGCAGGAGTAATCACCGAGCACAAGCCAGGAGTGAGCCCTGAGACTCAGAGCGTGCCCCTTGCCCCCACAAATAAAATAAAAACATCATTGATGCCAGATTCTCCCATCCCTTCACCCTTCCCCCACCCCCTTTCTCTCCCATAATAGCTACGGAAAATTAGGTGTAACTCTGCCAGTTTTAAAGTTGTATTTGATTAAATTTAACATCAGTGTTCATTATCAGATTTCTAATCTTGTAAAAGTTAGCAAAAACAACTAAAATGAACAAATAACACTGCTAATGATTAAAAATAACTATTGGATGGGTCACCATGGTAGGCAACGACTGCCTGCCCCTCAAGGTGTTGCAAGTGTGGCTGAGGTGCCCAGCTGCATCGGCAGGTGGCAGACAGGGAGACAGGCTTGTCTATACCCAGGGTTCTGCCCTGTGGGCCCTGGGTGGTTGATGGTCTGACAGAAAAATAAAACAGGGCCCCCTGGATGAACCCAGAGCCATGGCAGAGCCTGGCAAGCTACCCATGATGTACTCAATATGCCAAAAATAGTAACAATAATGCACCTCATTCCCAATGAATGGAGACGTTACTGGCATCAACTCAAGCAAATCGATGAACAACGGAAAGACATGTGATACAAGTGACAAGTGATTAGAGGGGGGGATTGTGTCTCCCTCATGGAGGACCCAAGGCCCCAGGCTCAAGGTACCTCCTGTGGGTTCCATAGATGTAACATTACTTGGGGGTCAGGGGTTATTATAGCAACAGATTATAGCAACAATATAGGGCCGAGCTGGGTCCCCAGCAGTACTCACTGTCTGATAGGGGCCCCGGCCTCTGTCTGGGCCAATACTGTTCCCCCTGACCTGTCGGTAGAATAACGAGAGCAAGGCTAGAGGTTCCTGAAGGTTATTCTTTAATGTTACTAGGAACCTCTCCTGGACCTCTGTCTCTCCCGGCGATTTGCCCTGCAGGCTGCTCTCTCTTGGGGGTTTCTGTGCCGCTTTGGGGTTTCTGTGTAGCCTCCTGTAGTCTGGTTCTCCTGCAGGCTGCTCTCTCTTTGGGGGTCTGTGGGGCTCCTCTCGTCCGGGCCTCTCACTTTCCGGATGTGCAGGTAACAGACCTGCGTGATCCCTGCACGGACTTCTCCCCTCCAATAGGGCATCTGTCCCAGGAAGTTTTTAGTCCACAAACCTGGCTTTTGAACTTAGCTAAAAATGAGCATTTGTGTATGCAAATATGTATAAAATATAAATCGAGTATTTCATTCTGGTCAAAATATCACAAAGCTCTTGAGCCCCAAGGGAGCAAAGAAAATGTCACCTTAAGTGATCAAGTGCCCATGTGTGTCCAAGCTGCCATCTGGGCCTGCCATCAGGCTTGGGCTGGTGGATGCCCACTGCAGCCTCTCAGGGGGCATGCATGTGCCGAGCAAGAGAGAGCAAAAGAAGAAAGAAGTGTTTGCCTGCAGGATGTTCTAGAGTAAAACTCAGCAAAGTCTTCCATTGCCTCCCCGTCCCCTTTGAGGGTGTGGAAGCAACTACCTTGTCCCCCATAGTGAAAAATCAAGCTAAACTATACGGTGCGTGAATAGTCCTAGCCATTAGCTTCTATCCTTAGAAAATGTCTGTGCTGCAGCAGGTGTACATTCTGTGTTTGCCTCTTGAAAGATTGGGGTTGGCCCCGAAGCTGGAAAAGTTCATCTTTCCCGTGTTTTGCCTGTAATTGGGGGAATAAGGACGCCAGAAGACTTGAACCAATTGAAAGACTATTTTTCTTCTGCAATGTTTTTCCCTTTATCATTGTTTCAAAAGGACGCCCTGGGACGGTAACTATGAAAGAGAGAAAATGTAATTAAGCATTCATTGTGGCACGTCCGTGTGTTACCTTTGAAGTGTTTGGCTTCTCCCAGCAATCTCTTGATTTTTGCTTCTGTCGTGCCAGCATTCTGAGAATAGTCCTACTTGGCTGACAAAAATGGGCATTTCAGAGTGTAAATTAAATAACTTGATTCTGTAGAATTCATTCAGAAATGCATCTGCGTTGAATACTTCCCTTTTACATTGTTCTGATTACATTTGACATTTTGTTGACCTATATTAAAAAAAAAAAAAAAATTGTTTCAGGGACCGCCTGCAAGGCGCTTAAGAGAGGGTGATTATAAATGAGAAAAACAGGAAGAGTGACACGTGATTTTGCGCGCTGACCAGATGCTTGCTGAGCTTACATTGCATACTTGAAAATAATTAAAAGATACATTCTTTTTCCGTTCACAGTAGAGACAGGATGTAGATTAGAGGTGACATTTTGACTCAGGAGCTGGCTTTGACATAGGAAGAGAAAATAGCAAAAAGTCACTGTAGAAATGAAAAAGGGACACACAATTGCACACGATGGCGGTAGGAGTGTGTGGCATGAAGGGGACAGTTGCATCAAGAACATGGAACAATGGGGTCAGAAACCCACAACCAAGAATTAAAGTGTTTGGGCTTGGGCAGCCTGAACAATACTAACCTCACAATGAGTCTGTGAAAATGAGAAGCCCAGAATGCCTGACTAAATACTTTAGGTGCCGACAAAATCAGGGGAAATCATGATTCTATTTCACTCATTTATTGAATTTTTGCAGAAATACTTTATGGACAGGTAGAGGAAAGACAAGTTGTCTGAGAGTTTAATTTGAGTTTAATTACTTTTACATTATCATTCAATTTATTTCAGTTTTTAATGAATTGTAGTTTAATGAGTCTTTATTTTGAACTTGACTATGGTCAAATGAAAGAAAGGAGAGTTGAATTGTTTAAGAGTATCTGACTTCACCATAGCAAATGCTTAGCACAGGTGCATTTGAACGGTTTCCCAGAGTGTAAGTTGTGGGAACAGGCATTAAAAAAGATAAGGAATCAGAGTGTTTACAGCAGGAAACATTCTCGAGAAAGGGGGGGAGATAGCCTGCCAGGCTCGTGGGCAAACTGTACATCAAGGAGGCCCCAAGTTCCATCCCGATACCACACGGTTCCCTGAGCACTGCCAGGAGTGAGCCCTGACCGCCGAGCCAGGAGTAACCTAGAGCACTGCCAGGTATAGCCCTCAAATCAGAATACTGACCCTGGAAATGGATCTTTGAAATACACGGTAATAGATGTCTAAGGCCCATCCCTGTGTTGCAATGTCACCGCCCCAAATTCTAAGAATAAGAATCCTAGAGACTTGAAAGTTTTCATTCCCTCACTGAATGCATTGCCAGTGTCAAAAATGATCTTGAGAAGGTTCTCTGAAGAAACAAAGGATTAGACACCCAGACTACTTAACAGTGACCTTCCACTTCCCCATTAAAATTAATGATTTGGGGTGAGGGGAGGGGTATGGGCCACACCTGGCCATGCTCATGACTTATGGTAGCTCTGTGCTTAGTGGACACTTCTAATGGACTCCAGTGGTCCGCACAGGCTCACCCAGATGCCCGTCTGACCTACCAAGGTGACCTTCCATGGCAGAGGGTCTTTGCAGGGAGAGCTGAATGATGAGTCTAGAGTGGAAATCATTCTGGATTCTGCATCTCAGTCCTAAATCCAAGTGCAGGTGTCTTTAGAAAAGGAAAATGAAGACAAGACCCAGGGCGCAGGGGGTGAAAGCCAGGCGAAGACAGACAGAGCTGGGCCGATGCACTCTAGCCAAGATCGGAGAAGCTCGTGGAGAAGCTGCAGGGGGGCCAGAAAGGGTGCTGTGCCAGGGCCTTGGTGCCACTCACACCTGATGTGGAGCAACTGGCCTATGGATTGGTCACTGCACAGGGTCCTATTGAAGCCACCCAGCTCCTACACTTACTGAGGTGGCTTTGGAGACACCACTGAGAATTGTCGGGGTGGCAAGTTTCACTCAGGCTTTGAACCCTCAAACAAGCACCGTCAAGGCGATAACGTGCACCTATTTCTCCTTCCACCAGCTCTCCCCAGGCACAATAAGGAGCATTGGTTTAGAAGCAACTGAGTTGGTTGTTTTTGTTGTTGCTTTTTTTTTTTAACTCATACACCATGACTCTATAAGCAACTGTAAATGAATTTTTAAGAGCTAAATCAGGTTAGCGTAACCACATTATGTTTGCAGTTTTCTCTAACTCCAGGAGCTTAGGAACTAAGTCACATCAATGTATTGAACTCCTATGCTGATTTCTGTATATTTTTCTAGGGGGTGCATTTTGGGTCACACCCAGCATGCTCAGGGATTACTCCTGGCTCTGCACTCAGGAATTACTTCTGGCAGTGCTTGGGGACCATATAGGATGCCGGGGCTCTAACCCGATTCGGCTGTATGCAAGGCAAACGCCCTCCCCACTGTACTATCACTTTAGCCTGCTTTCTGTATATTTTCACAGCCTGCTTTCTGTATATTTTACTCGAACTGGTTGAAAGAGAATTTAATGAAAAGTTGGAGTCTATGGAGCTATTATTATTGTTGCTGTGATAGCTATAATATTTTACAAGCAAAGGCCCTGAGAGTCACACCGGGCCCATAGGTTAGTTGCAAGGCAGAGCCACTAAATACACTCAGAGCCTTCTCTCCACTCCAGCCATGGTTAACTTCCCTGCCAGGCCGTGAGCCCTCTGCACTTCCCTTGATGGTGAAGTTAATGGTGGTGAGTTTCAGGATTGTGTTTATGATCCCTACCAGGCAGTGTCTGACACTTCAGCGGAGCCCATCAAATACTTGTCGAATTTAATCAAATCACAGAGCTTCACTGCCCTAAAGTAGCTAGCCATCTGTCTGACGGTGAATAAGAAACATCAAAGTCGCCAACCCAGAAAACCTCGCCAACCCAGGTAGATGAGTTTGAAAACAATTTATTGTTGACAAAAAAAAATGCACCTGTCTGTGATGGGCCTCAGGCAGCCCGCTGAAGAAATGAAAGATATCAGAGACAGGGCAAACTCATTTCCTTTCTGCCGCCCTGTTACTCCTGACTGGTGCTCAAGAGGAGCATCACGTAAGACCGAGACCTGATGGCTGCAGAGTTCAGTATCTCCCCCTCTCCAAATTCACTCAGCAGTTGTGATCATCTGCCTCAATAATTGCTTTGATTCCCCAAGAAATCCCAAACTGCTCTATCTAGGACAGAGACCTCTCTAGCAACACCCCTCACTATCCCAAGGAGAGTGAAGGTGCTCAGTTCCTGAGGTTTAAGCTTCAAGGGGTCGTCTGCAAGCCTTTAAGACAGTTTTGGTGGGGCTGAGCCATAGGACAGTGGGGAGGGCATTTGCCTTGCACACAGCCAACCTGGATTTAATCCCTGGCATAGTATATGGCCCCTTAAGCACCGCCAGGAGTAATTCCTGAATACAGAGCCAGGAGTAGATCATCACTGGGTATGGCCCAAAAGTGAAAAAAAAATAACTTGAAAGATAAAATGAGGAGGTTGACTTTGCTTCAGAAAAGACCTGAAAGGGAACAGAGGAAGAATCTACAAAGCCACATTTTTGTTGCTGTTTATTTTGATATGGGGGTCACACCTGGCACTGCTCAGGACTTATGTCTGGTTTCATACTCTCAGGGATCACTCCTAGCTGTGTTCAGAAGAACATATGCAGTGCTGGGGAATGAAACCGTGTACAAGGCAAGCACTCTCTCTACCCACTGTTCTATTGCTCTGGCTCAAGATAAGTTTTCTAAAGGCCATTTTCTGGAAAAGGGAGAGAACAGTCACTTTTGGGGGGGTTTATTTTTCATCTGGAAACAGGCTTTATTAGTTGACACCACCATAGCTGGCTCTGGGTCTTTGCATCTTAAAGCCATCTGCATGTCCTTAGGCCAGGGTCTTATGCTGAAGAGATTCCTTTTGTGAAAAACACGAAAGGATATTGGGAGCAGGAATGGATTAGACAGTTACTCTTGCTTACGATATCATTATGATTTCTACTATGAGTTTAATGCTATCTAGTTTGGGTATTTTTCTCTTATCCCCCATGGGTCCTGGTGTGGAGCAATTAGAATTTACCAGGAGGAAGCACCCAGGCTATGTTGGGACCACCCTTTTAATCAGCAATCAGCTCTGCAAAGATCAAAGGAGAGGTCATGCTGGCCCAATCAAAGGAGGGCCTGTAAGAGTCTCTCAGTAAAACAAAGGGCAGAGCACTCAAATTATCCTAGAGCAGAGTAGTTTGGACAAGGACCTTGTGGGTACTAGAGATAACCATCTAGTTGCATGGAGTTCATAGTCTGAAATTACGATGTTATTCCCCTCACATATGTACATCCTGAGATGCTTTTTGTTCTTAGGTGTGATTCCTACACCAACCCCCTCTCCACAGTGTTTTACATAAGAGCCCATCTGAGAAGTAGAGACTTGGCCCTGTCAATTAGCATTTGTATTGGACCTGGGCTAGGTGCTTGACCTGGCGATATGCATGAGAGTCCTGGTTTCTGACTTTGCAAGTGAGGCAGCTCACCTTTTGCTTCTGGTACCATTCACTCTCAATGGAACAAACATCTCTGAATGCAGCAGTTATGTGTACCTAGGTCGAGAAGTCAACATGATGAACGACCTAAAACCTGAGCTGTGCAGGAGGAAGAGAGCGGCATGGAATGCCTTCAAATAGATTGAAGAAATAGCTAAAAGGACAAAGAACCTCCGGCTCCAGGCACTTCTCTTCGACTCCACCTTTCTCCCTGCATTAACATACGCCTCAGAGACCTGGGCCCTACGAAAGCAGGATGAGAATGCTATTTGGGTCTCCCAGAGAGGAATCGAAAGAGCTATGCCTGGAATATCACTCCTCACTCAAGTGAGAGAAGGAATCTGGAGTTCTGACCTCCGTCGCTATTCCAGAACAGGGACACTGTCTCGTTTGCCAAGGCATCGAAAATCAGATGGGCTGGACATGTAATGTGATTTGGAGACAACCGCTGGACTAGAGCCGTTACCTTACCGACTGGATCCCACGGGATGTCAAAAGATCACGTGGCCGTCCACCTACAAGATGGTCAGACTTCCTTGTCAAGACCCTGAAGGAACGGTTTGAGGCTCTTCATATTCCTGAATCAACCAGATGCCATTGGGCTACATTGGCACGTGATAAGGTCCAATGGAAATGTTACTGGCACCCACTCGAGCAAATCGATGAATAACGGAATTCAAGTGATCAAGTGACCATTTGAGGAAAAAAAAAGCTGAAATTTGAAGAAGTGTCATTTTGGTAGGAGATCTTGGCCTGAGCATATGATCAGAGGTCTGGCCAGGAGCTAGAGGTCTGGGAGATTCCCTTGCTTTGGATTATAGTGGCATAGTTTATTTAATTATTAGTGATAAGTAAAGTGTTTTGGAACTATGCTGGACTCAAGGATTTTGTCTGTCTGTTGTCAGCCCTTGAAGTAAAAGGGAACTCAATTCCTGATATTGTTGGGGACTCCAGTGGATCCCAACATGCTTGTTCTTTTATTTGAGTCCACTCTTTCACTGGGGAGCTGGAAATGTGATTATTCAGACACAGAGCAGCGCCTGCCCCAGGCCTGCCATGCCAGCAGCACAGGGGATATCTCAGCCATGCATCTGGAATTGTGGAGATGCCATCTCTGCTTCCAGACTGAGATCACTGGGAAGGGACCCTCTGCCTCTGACCCTCTTGATCAATGACAACATCACAATCAAGGAAAAGGAGCTAAACTTGGAGGCAGGATAAAATGTGTCTGTGTTAGAGGACATAAAAATGCAGGAATGCTGAGTTGGTGACTTTCATTTATCTGCAGTCTAGACCATCTGTATCTTCTTTAACTCCAGGCAGATCCCAACAGACATGGCTATTAAAAGGCAGGATGCTTGCCCTTGAAACCACAAACATCCTATCAAAATCGAACATTTGGAGGCTCTTCTTGTTTCTTGCTAAATCTCCATTTATCTTGGAAAAAAATAACTTGTTATTGATTTCAGCATAATACTCTTTCTGATGCTCAAAATTCCTGACTTTCTTACTTTCATGCTTAACCATGTGATATGAACAAGCGGGAATAATTTGCTGAAAGGAAAGTTGAAAGGAAGGATATTAGTTAGGAATAAAAACAATGACCAAAAAGAATGTGGAACTTTAGGGAATTGAGAGTTGAGGAGAGAATAGAAAGGAAAATACTTTTAAAAAATCTCTTCTTCTTTTGACTTAATTTAGCTCTTGCAAAGGAAGTATCTGCCTTTGTTTTTAATTTCATAAATCTGGTGAAATACAAAAAAAGAGAAAAACAAATATTCCTCTAAGGCAGGCACCACTGATATTTCTGAGGTACCCCCTAGCATTTTCTCTATTTCTTTTTGTGCAGCACTGTGTTCTTACCATATATTCAATAATAATTGCCAGAGAAGCATTTTTAAATAATGTTAAAGTTTATGCGCACTAGTTATCTATTGCTATGTGCCAAATGAATAATTTAAGAGCTTGTATGGTGGATATTTATTATCTGATGTGGTTTCGGTGGGTCTGGAACCTGAGACAAAACTGACTTAGTAAGTCATGAGAGTCATTGACTGAAGTGGAAATCTTAGCTAGGCTAGACTCTTCTTGAGTCCAAGGGATCCACAACCAAGGTGGGTCACTCAGGTAGCTATTGGCAACGGCCTTAGTTCATCCCATGGACTCCCCTGAGGACACGTAAGTGTCCTGGGACCTGGTATTAGGCTTGCACCTACCTGGGTGAATGAAAGGAGCAAAGTGAGAGCCACAACCTGGCTCTGACGCCACCAACTCTGTAGTCAACCACATCCTGTTCAACACAAGGGTGTGAACCCCAGGTTGTGAGAGAATACTGGGGGCCTCTTGGGAATGCATTTCAACAATGACAATGTTTAGTGGCTGCAGGAATTTTATTCTAGAAGGCTCTGTAACGACACCATTATGGAAGATTAGCATTATGGAAGATAGCGATGGAAGATTAGCTATTATTTCCAGTATTTCATTACTCTAAATGTCTTAATCAAGCACCATTGTGTGTGAAACTCCTTATTCACACTTTTGATTATTTACTTTGAATATGGTCTCAGAAGTGGGATTACTGTTTTTTTAAAAGAAATACAGAACCTTTTTCTTAATTTCCATTAGAAATTGGCTTTCTAAAGCAAGTCAGTATTTTGTGTCATTTATTTCATAAACACATACATTTCTTTGAGCATGTCTATGATAGTACCAAAAAATGTCTGTGCTATGACTTACAACTACATGGTTATTTTTCACTTAATGCATCCTCTAGATTATATGCTTTAGATGGATAGTCTATATTCTCTAGGTATTATTCTGGATACTTATGCATGTGGTTTTTCATTGTTATTTAACCATTTTATAGATCCTCCTGAGTTTGTTTGTTGCTGTTATTTTGGACAACTTAGAACTTGATGAAGATCTAAAGAAGCTTAAACAAGTAAGTAATACATGGGGAATTCTTTAAATATTCATTTTAAAAATAAAAGGGCAAAGAACTGAATTACAGGTAATATTAAGCATCTTGAAATTCAGGTTAAAAAGAATACATTTTGATAGATGAGGCAGCCTGTTTGGTAAGCTAATTTTATTTTAAGATTAATTTTATTCCATATCAATAAAAAATAATTTCAGTGCTCTGTAATTACTCTAGGAATGATTGGTATTATTTTTTTGTTAAAAATAAGATGAACAGGCTATAGTAACTTGGATTTGGAGACTTTTTTTCCTACTACCATTAAATGAAAAAATTTTGGAAATGAAATTCTTTAGGGCCGGGTTGCCATTTAAATATTTAGATTTGATATTTTTTGATCATTATCATAAAAAAGAACAAGCATCAACTTGCTCAACTTCTAAACACTAAAAAAGAGAATTTATTCTTGGTTTCCCAAGTGATTATAAGAGATGGTACAGAAAGTCAGAAAGACAGTACAGGAAGTAAGGTGGCTTGGCCTGCAGTCAATCCCAGGTCAGTCTTCAACACCACATCTGGTCCCCTGAGCACCACCAGAGTGGTCCCTGAGTGCGGAACCAGGACTAAGCCCCGAGCACTGGAGAGAGTATCCAAACACTATCCCTTCAAATAAAGCAATAAAGTAAGTGGCACAGAATAATTGACTGTGTTTCCAATTATATATAAAACCATATTCAGAGTTAGGGCATATTAATAATTGCATCCCAAATGTGTAAGTGTCAAGGTTGTATTATTGATGGCATAAAGTGGGTATGATCAACCATTCTAATAGCTTCTATTACCAGAAAGATACTTGGCTTATGCATTTGGCTGTGTAAAAGAACAAAGACCTCTGAGAAGTTGAGTTGGTGGAAGAAGGGGACCTGAGTAAGATAGTCTTGGCTTATCCGCTACAACAGAATATTGGATTTAACAAAGAGGACAGATTCTAAAATGGATCCTATATGGACTTCTAGAAAGATCATGAAAACTGCAAATTTTCAAATCACATTCTAGTGGTATAATTCTCAAGAGGCATGACCTATTCAATAATCATTAATATATAGGAAAGTCACTTAAAGAATGTCACCTTATTTCTGTTGCTTATCTCCAAATCCTGTGTTTAATCCCATGTAGTAAATAAAGAAGAACATATATACTTGCTGTATAGATGCCTGCTGTGGTCAAACACGTTGAGGGTGGATTTAGGGTCTTTCCTGGCCTGCAGCTATCAGGCAAAATCATCATCTGGGTAGTGAGAGAAGATGAGGTCCTCCATTTCTTTTCGATGTGTGGCAATAAACAGGCGCTTCAAATTGGAGTTCATAGGCTCTCTTTTCCATTGCCACAAGCATTTAACATGGCTTCTAGATGTTAAAGAAATAGTAACCAATGAACTAAAAGCTGAAACTGACCAGCCATAGAATTAGATCTAACTATCACAAATCAACTGTCGGAAACCCTCTTCATCCTTGTTTTACAAAGGTGGTGGAGAGATGTAGATTTTGCTCTTCACCATGTTGACCAGCGTGTGGATATTGAGAGTTTCCTCAATAAGGTACATTAAATGTGTATTCCACAGTCAAAATAAAAGATAGTCTAAACTTTGAAACTGCTGTTCTGAGCAATTTCAGTGTTGTTTTAAATAACCACTGATCATGGTAAATTCCATGAGGTGACATAGTTTTCCTGCTAGAAAGCAGTATAATAAATCTATAGGTGGCATTTTTTCAGGTATACTAATTCATACATTATATATTTTGCAATATTAAAATATAGGTATAGTTAAAGATACTAATACAGGGACCCAGAGAGATAGTACAGTGAGTAGGACACTTGTCTTGCACACAGCCAACTGGGGTTTGATCCCTGGGATTCCAGATGCTCCCTCAAGCACCACCAGGAGTAATTCCTAAGTGCAGAGCCAGGATTAACCCCTGAACATCACTTATCAGAGAATACAGACTATCCAGCCCCCAGGTACTTTTTGAGGGCCAGAATGATAGTCTGAGGTTAAGGTGTTTGCCTTGGGTGCGGCTGAACCTCATCCCCAGCACCAGTGGTCCTCTGAGCATCGAGCATCTCCAGGTGCAGCCCTGGAGGGCCGCCAAGTACCTGTGGATGTGTCTCTGGGAGCCTCTGAGCATCACTCACAGGGCCTGGGCCTTCCCTGCTACTAAGGGTGAGAACAGCACCTCCTGCTTAAGCCCGCATATATGAACAGCAGCCCGATTGGCTAAGAAGCTCATGTGAGAATAGCAGCCTGTATTGGCTAAGAATCTTCTGGAAGTGCCACAGGACTCCCTAAGCACAGTTTGGGAGCCCCAGCCCATCCAAATAAATAAAATCAGTTTCTGTCCTTCCTCAAAAATCATAAAAATCTGATCATCTTTTGAAGCCCTAGGGTTAGGACTTTTATAGAATTTCATTGCTCAGATGCCGTGGTTCCTCTACACAAATGGCCCACAGATAGAAACTCTCTTTCCAGTCAGTGACCATAGGGACAGCACCAATGGAACATCCCTTCTAGCAAGGCCTTCACATGCACTTCAAGCACCCCACTCTGATGGTTGTGAAACGATTGTGGTAAAACACAACTGCTGGTTTCCCAAACGCTTTTCAAAGGCACAAGACACTAGTGTGAGTTCCCAGTAAGACAGATATTGAATCTGAATTCAGGACAGCATTTCCCCAAAAGGAAAGCAAGTTGTAACAGAGGCAGAGGCAGGAGCAAAGAGATGGATAAGACAGTGACCTGTGTACATGAGAAATTCACATGATGGAGAAGAAATGAATGAAAACGTGAACTCAGAAACATTTAGGATAGGAAGGTAAGGACAGAGCAGAGATCAGGAATAGCGATCACTGAGAAAGGCCAAGGAATGAGACTAAATCCAGACTTAGAAGTGAGTTAAGTCAGATAGACCAATGACAGTCACCAGAGCCTTGAAGAACAGAGCCCAGGCCGGCGTCAGCAGGAGAAACCATAGGCTGAATGTTGGGGTCCTTTTTTCCCCTGTGCTTTTCTAAATTGCCTCCTTGCCCTGTGAGACCCTGCTGATCTCCGGGGTTTGCCCAGAAGTCTGGGTGCAGAGGGGTGTGAGTGGCCTCCTTTGACCTTTGACGAAGCTTGAAAGGAATTGTTCACTTTCCCAGTGGAATTCCTGGCGAGGTGGGCCTGGAACTGCAGTGGCAGGTGTGTAGATGGGTAGAGATTTATCAAGTACAAAACTGTGTTCTCCAATTAGTTGTGGAAACCAGTGGTCTATCAGTAAGATTTTATTGAAAAATAATATACAACTTTAATACTTAACTGGATGATGCCATTCTACTTGGAGATACTATTTGCTAATGCTACAACTTGTGAGTCTATGTATATGCCTTCCTTTAAGAAAAAAAGAAGCCACACTAAACTACTTATTGCTTAACAAAGGCTTTTGATCGAGAAAGTAATCCTTTGTAATGAGTATTTAGAGGACAAATTAGGGAACTTTTTTAAGAGTCAAATTTTGGAAATTTCACAAAAGCCTCACTCAGGTGCCCTCACAATGTTGTGTCATGGGTATCGTGCCTCAGACTCTTTAGTGCAGCTCTTTTTGTCAGACTTGTCACACTTCCAAATAGGCGATGTTCTTGAAAATGTGTCGATTAGACAGTCATATAAAATTCATCTACTGTGCTCCCTGCGTGCTGCATGGAAAATGCAATCAGCTCTGAGTAGCAATAGAGCAAGAGCAATCATCTTGGAGACTCTCTAATTTATGTGGCACACGTCTAATTAAGTAGGGACCCTACTTCTCTCTTCAGCATCCCCCAACCCTAGGGCACAGAGAACATGAAATGGGATCATTTTCTACAGAAGACAAGAAAACTGGACCCGAAGTGCCATTACTGGTGAAAGTGTAATATGGTTTGCCAGCAGGAAATTCGGTTCAGTTGGGGCTAACAAGTCCCCTGACCTGGAGTTGTCTCTGCAGGATGCAGTGACCCAGGTGCTTGGCAGTGTAAGATAATGCCTGGGAATGTAGGTGGAGTTTGGCAAACTTTGGAAATAAAGAGAAACCTTGTAGCTTTCATGTTTTATTTTGCAAATTCAGTGCAAGAGAGATATAAAGCGCTTTCTTTCAAAGGGTATAAAATCCATTAAACTTGGAGGGGGACACACAGAAAAGCCTCGGGAAAGAATCGCTGAGAAGGGAAGTCTAGATGCTCTGTTTAGATTAAATTCAAAGCTCTCAAATTAAAATGTGCTCACCAGCATCCTATCGGTCTCCTTTGAATCCTGGCTCAAATTCTATGGCATTTGGTCTTTGATGGGGTTTGCCGTATATCTGCAATCACTGGAGAAAGAGGCTTTCTCTTTTCTTGGTGGTGTGGGTTTTTTTTTTATTAACAGAACAATAAACTATTATGTATTGAATGGGAGCTCCAGGCTTTTGGTCTTTGCTGGGAGCTTTTCTTTTCATTTCTGCATTTCCTATTTGGTGTTTTTCCCAGATAAAGTGGATGGTCAGGAGATTGATACAGCCAGACACCCCATTCCCTAAGCTCTGCCCTAATCTGAACCTCAGTCTTCTCAGTGTTTTGCCCTTTGTTCAAGAGTCAACTCAAACTAATATAGTATAAGAGAGACAGAACTGCTATAAGAAAGATACACCCAATTAAAATGTAAACCTTGTACACATCACTCTATATAAAATTACCAAATTTTCACTGTATTACTGTCTTCCCCTTCATCATTGATTTGCTCCTAATACCCAGAAGAACATTTATTTTTTTGCCCAAATATGGCTTGACAAAAAGCTGAGTTAACAAACAATTCACCCGGTATCCTGTATAGCCTCTGAGCACTTCCAGGGGTAATTCCTGGACATATAGTCAGGAGTTAGCCTGAGCACTACCCGTGTGACCCAAAAGCAAAAGTAAAATAAAATAGAGAAGATACTCTGCAATACAGAAGATGGGAAACAGTTCCCATCGTAGATACTCTGCAATACAGAAGATGCAAAACAGGAACTGGTCATATGGAGCCAGTAACATCTCCATATGACCTGTCTCATGCAAGTAGAGCCCAAGGGCACCTGCTTGCTCCAGGAACATAAAGAGCCTCAAACCATTCCATCAGGTCATGGGAATGAGGTCTATAATTGTTACTGGTATCTGGCATATCAAATACGACACGGGTAGCTTGCCAGGCTCTGCCGTGTGGGTAGCATACTCTTGTAGTCATCTCAAAATCCAGCATTTATTGATGAACCGTGCGGGCCGCTTGTGGCCACGTGAGCCGGGCTGTGATAGGCTGGTCTGCTGGGTGGAGTTCCGACGAGGGGGGGAAGTCCGGATGTGGAAAATGGAGGTCCTCATGGAGTGGGGGTCGACTGACTTGTTGTGAGGCTCTGCTGGGGTTTCGGGCCAGGGATAGAACCTGCCATCCCTCCCGGGTGCCTCATGAGTGACTGGGCACAGTGAGAGCCAGTAGCATCTCTGCCCCATGTCTGTCTCTGGACCAGCATACCTGGGCCAGATTAAAAAAGACTGCAGCAAATTTTAGCATAAATATTAAATTCATGGAACCTAATACCCAGAAGAACATTTATTTTTTGCCCAAATATGGCTTGACAAAAAGCTGAGTTAACATCTTCTGTCTGCAAACCCATATCCTCATCGAAAAGTATGATACAAGCCACTCAAAGAGCGGCATATTCATCTCTCATTCATTGTGAGGTGTATGTGGAGAGAGTGGATCGGGCAACATGCTGTACCGCGGGCCTGTGTGCTCACGCCTATCCAGGTGTAGCAGGAGGTCGAAGTTATGATTTGAGTACAGCTCAGGGAGCCAGGAATCAGAGTGGTAGGTCTGGGGTTTGAGGTGCGTGTAATTTAAATACAAAATAACACCAGGCTTAGACATCTATGTATTTTATAATTGAGATATTGCCACCTTGAATGTGTGTGTGTTCTCTGTAATCCTTAATCTGGGTATTCATCTACTCTGCTACTACATATTGTGTCAGAGGTAAGGGACATAATAATGATCAAGACCCTGTATCTGTCCTCAACTAACTAGCTTAAGACACAATTTTTACTATGTCCTCTCTTCAGTCTGAGAATAAATAGGAAATGGAAAGATCAGTTCATGAAGAAAAAGGAAATGGCAGTTCAACTGAAAGAACTGAGCTGAAGGAACATAAAGGAGTATTAAAGTACAGAAGATGGACAGAGAGATAATAGAGTGTTCGGCACTTGCCTTGCCTGCTGCCGACCCACATTCAATTCCGGTATCCTGTATAGCCTCTGAGCACTTCCAGGGGTAATTCCTGGACATATAGTCAGGAGTTAGCCTGAGCACTACCCGTGTGACCCAAAAGCAAAAGTAAAATAAAATAGAGAAGATACTCTGCAATACAGAAGATGGGAAACAGTTCCCATCGTAGATACTCTGCAATACAGAAGATGCGAAACAGGAACTGGAGAAGAAAGTTTCTGTTTTCTTTTGGGCTTTGTGAATTGGTCCTATTTTATAAGATGCCTGAGAGGTACCAATGCAACAATGACTATGGATAGATACAAGCTTAAGATAGATATAAATAGGATTACCACAATTTTTAAAACTTTCATTCATCAAGGAAACAATCAACAGAGTGAAAATGTTGGTGAAAGCCCGAGCATTACCATAAGTAATGCTTACAGCATTACTGTAAGGAGCACCAGTAAGGAGCACACGAAAGGAAGGGAAGGAAGGAAGGAAGGAAGGAAGGAAGGAAGGAAGGAAGGAAGGAAGGAAGGAAGGAAGGAAGGAAGGAAGGAAGGAAGGAAGGAAGGAAGGAAGGAAGGAAGGAAGGAAGGAAGGAAGGAAGGAAGGAAGGAAGGAAGGAAGGAAGGAAGGAAGGAAGGAAGGAAGGAAGGAAGGAAGGAAGGAAGGGAAGGGAAAAAAGAGAGAAAGATCTAATCTCTAAAACTGTTAAAAATGCTCCCAAGTATACGTATGGGGTTAATACCTCAATATAGAGTTAGTATAATCCAATGAATAAAAGCAAATTAATATGATTTATAAATGGCAAAGAGGGTCTTAGAGATAGTACAGCAGGTAGAGTGCTTATGCGTTGAATATGGCCGACCTGGACTCTATCCCCTGTATCTCTTATGGTCCCCTGAGTAATTGCCAGAAGTGATACTGAGAGTAAAACAAAAAGACAGCCCTGAGTATTGCCAGGTGTGTCCCCAAACCAAAGATAAAATAAAAATATCAAAGAACTTGACTAGAATTTCACTAAAGAATAGAGAAGCCACCAAACAAATAATGAGATGCTCAACATCACTAATCATTAGAGAACTGCAAATTGAAACCACAGTGAAATTCTACCTCATATGCAATAGGATCACTGCTATCAAAATATGGACAAAAGGGGCCAGAGAGATAGGACAGTGGGCAGGGCACTTGCCTTAAATGCAGCTGACCTGGGTTTGACCCCCAGCACTCCAAATGGGCCCCCAGCCCCACCAGGAGTGATCCCTGAGTACAGTGCCAGGCATAAGCCCTGAGTATCATTCCTCCACCTCCATGCCAGTGGGCGTGGCTGCAAACTCCCAACCACAAGAGCCAGCAAACCCAGAAGAGAGACACTCCAGACCCATAGCTCGCTGCTCGGCCCCATATGGAGCATTCCATGGAGTTCCAGAGGGTGGTAAATGGCTCGGCCAGCCCCTGGCTGGAGTCCATCATAGCTCCAAGGGTTTGCTCACATGTGTGGGGGTCATGCTGGCCGGACTTGGAGAGGGATTTGGGTTCCCCCCTCCCAATCCTCCACCTTCATGTCGGCAGGCATGGCTGTGAGCTCCCAGCCACCAGAGCCAGCAACTCCAGAAGAGAGAGACACTCCAGACCCACAGCTATGCTGGCGTGTAGGCCACTCTGTGGCCACGTGACAGTCTTAGACAATAATGGAAGTTAGGACCAGGTCCTTCCCAGGATCTTTCACATTTATACACTGGATAGTTGATTCTTTACAGGGCTGAGCTGCTACTGGCTCTCCCTGTGCTCAGCTGATCATGAGGCACCTGGGAGAGAAAGTGAGTTCTAGCCCTGGCCTGCCATCCCAATAGAACCTCCCAAGAAGTCAGAGGAACCCCCATACCATGAGGGCTGCCATTTTCAACATCTGGACTCCCCAGCTCATCAGAGCTCCACCCAAGAGATAAGTCGATCTTTCCCCATTGGTTCATCAGTAAATGCACAAGATGAGAGCCTACTACTGAGAGTATACCACCCGTACGGCAGAGTCTGGCAAGCTACCCATGTCATGTTTGATATGCCAAAACCCAGTAATAATTATAGACCTCATTCCCATGACCTGAAGGAATGGTTTGAGGCTCTTCATGTTCCTAGAGCAAGCAGATGCCCTTGGGCTACACTAGCATGCAACAGGATGTATGGAGATGTTACTTATGCCCACTTGAGCATATTAATGAACAATGGGAAGACAAGTGACAAGTGACCTCTGGGTAGGCTCAAAGCAAATAACAACAACAAAAAATAACAGGCAAAAACAAAGTGTTGGAGGAAACATGGAGAAATTGAAACAGTTGTGTATGGTTGATGGGGGTGTCAGATGGGGATGTCATACTATTTACCATCCTAGAAAATAGTATGAAGTTTCTCTAAAGAAAACTAAGATATATAATATATAGTAATCAGCCTTTTGGGTATAGTCAAAATAATTGAAAAGATGATCAAAGGTGATATTAATACCCATTTTGATTGTAGTATTATTCACATAACCAGAAGTAGAAGCAACTCACCTGTCTATTGAATGATGAATGAATAAAATTAAGGTGACAAATATGTACAGTAAAATAGTAAGTCAATAAAGAAAGCAATACTCACATGCTACAACATAGATAAACCCTGAGGATATCATACTAAATGAAAGATTTCAAATACTTGCACGAAGTATCTAAATTCATCCAATTCACAAAAAGAAAGATCAGTGCTTGTAAGAGGACTGTGGTGTTTTGAACGAAGATCTGGTGCACAGAAATTGTCCAACTATTATAGTGTTTTAGTGTAGCAATATTAAAAGCATTCTCGAGATCTTTGGCACAGTAACATGAAGATACCTAACATGGCTGAGCCTTTAAGGGTTGATTAGGATGGTAACTTTTTTAAGTTGTTTGTTTTGCTCACGATTTTTTAAAATAAAGGGAAAGAGTCATGACATTACCAATAAGGAAATGTGACATGGTGAGGGTTCAGGCTCTTTGCTGGTGCAGAAACTGGGTCTGAGAAAATGAAGAAGCATGTCTCCACATGACCTGGATGGAATGACCTTGTTTCAGATATCTCGACACCGTTTACCTTTCATCCCACTGTAGTAAGCACAGAGAAGGATATTTGGGATATTTGTCCTACTCTCAAGAATCGCCAGTGGGAATCCTGTATTCCCTGTAGCCGACAGCTTCAGAGAATTAGGACTCCTGCTACTCCAGAAAGCAGTCAGCTGTCCAGGCCCAGAGATGGGCTCCTGAAGAAGCCAATAAAGCTTTTGTGGCTGGTAGTTTGAAGCCTCTGCTTTTCTCCAAAGCCTTTGATGTTGCCCAACACCACTTGAAACCACTCTACAGCCTTTGGGTCAGACATCACCCTTTAGTTGTCGATTCATATTCTATTACCCCTAATTTTGTATCATTTACAACTCAGAAGATTGCCTTACCTTGCATTTGAACTGTTCTTTCTGGAATTGCTTCATTGTGATCAGTTTTTAAGTGATAAATTCTTTCACATCAGGACATGAGCCATAGTCTGATCTGCCTCACAGGGATGAAGTAGCCAAGGGTGAGAACAGCGATAGGTTCAAGGCAGTCGTTACAGACAGAGGCTCAGAATTTGGGAGGGGGTATCACTTCTCTGCATAAGACTCAGCCTAGAAATTTGTGTTAGTACAAACACAAAAGGCCAGCTGGATTCAGGAAGTCGAATGAGAGGAGAGGTACCTGCTAGAATGAATGTCCTTGAAAAGATCTATGCAAGTTCTCAGCCCCATTTGGGGCCCCTATTTGGAAACAGTGTCTGCAGAAGAATTCTCAAATTAACAAGAGATCAGTGGGTTGAACCTGTGATCTGGGCAATATGACTGGAGCCCTATTTCATAGACACACACAGGAAGAATGGCCCACACTGATGGAGAGACTTGGTCCAGATCAAGACACTCAGATTGCCCACTGACCCAGAAACTAGGAGTGTTCTGAAATAGCCCCTCCCTTCAAAACTTTAGAAGGAAGCAAGTCCCAGGTCGCTTGGACTGGACATGGTGATAATTGGACTAAAGAAAATAACTGAGTCCCAAGAACGACTCTTGGTTTTATGCTTGTGTCCTTATGAGGACTACGATGACACGCCTTACACTAGGAATCTCTCACACAGATCCCTCTCAGAAAGGACAGGTTGGCGATGAGCAGGGATGGAGGAGAGACATGTAGTGGGTAGTATATGGTATATGTGTATGTGTATGCATATGCAAATGTGTATGTATATGTGTATGTGTATGTATACGTATATGTATTGTATGCAGTATGTATATGTATACGTATATGTATATGATACTACTCCTAAACTCCTATATATTTGGAGTTTAGGAGTAAGGATTGACTGACTAGAGATAGAGATTTGGGCTTTCAAGGAAATTCTCCATTATTTATCCGATGCCTTGCAGGAGCCAGGCACTATTTGTTCTGGGCATGTACATTCTAGGTACACACCTGACAAAAACCCTTGTCCTCTTTGATTCTTCAGGACCTAAAGACAGTCCCTGTATGTGCAAGACAAATGGGAGTCTGAGTGAGACTGCAGAATGTAAAAACAGCAGATACTTGAGACGTGAGAATAAATATCAAAATTTGCCCTTCAAACAATTTGGCTAAGTTATGAATCAATAATCTATGTCAGGTTCAAATCCTCAGCCAGATGATATGATCGGTGAAGCCATAAGCATCATTATCTCTTAGGCAAGAAGTTCCTGCTCGTGAGAAACTCATCACAGGGATAAGTCTCGCAGGAAGTCCCCTCCCCTTGGTCTCATTCCTAGTCCAGCCAGCTTTGAAAGGACAGTGACTCGCCTGGAGCCTCATGGCAGCCAGCACTGAAGGATTGCTCTGCCAGCCTAGCTAATAGTCACAAGTGTCCAAGTTGTTGAAGCTCAACCATCCAGACAAAGTCAATATTCAGAAAAGAGGAGCTGAAATCATCCGGCTTCTTCTCCACCCTCTCCTTCAGAGAAAAGCAGGTGTAAGTAGGTGTCTGGTGACTTGTAGGTCTCCGGTGACTTGTAGGTCCCAAGTGACTTGTAGGTCCCGTGGTGTATGTGCTAGCTCTCTGCCTTCTCTGCACTCTGTCAGCTTCACCCTCCAAATCTCTTACTTCCTGTGTCTTTCTACATGGTGAAATGCAAGCAGTCAACTGGGACAAGCAAATTAAAAAGGAGTGAGAGCAGCAGTAGGTTCAAGGCAGATGTTATAAACAGAGGCTCAGAATTTGGGGAGGGGGGAATCACTTCTCTGCATAAGACTCAGCCTAGAAATTTATGTCTGAAATTTAAAAGGGTAGAAAAGGGTAAAGAAGGAAACTTGCAAGTGTTCTATTTCCAGTCAGAGAAGAGAATCAAGTCTTTGTGATTTGGGAGAAGTCTCTTTGCCTCTATTGGTTTCTGTTTCTTTAGACAAATTGGCTATTTTATTTTGTGTGACTGCTTGCGTGGGACGCCCGTCTTGACTCTTATATCGCTTTCTCCCTTTGTTCTGTACCAACCCAACTTGTGCTTTCATTCATTATTTCTGGTCTCTGAGGCTTGGGGCCCTGGAAATGACTCTGATAAAGTTCTTTCTCAATCCAAACTTCTCATCCAAGAAAGAGGCAAATACTGATTGTAATGGGGCTATATTAGCCTTTCACATAATTCTCTCTGGATTGGTGGTTTATGTCTACATCTGAGTCCGACCCACTGGCTTCATCTGGCACTGAGTGGGGCACACAGACCCCACTTGCATTGCTTCATATCTGTCTCCTTTTAGATTTAGCTCTCACCACACCAGGATGGAAAGTTAGAAGGCATGATCTTAGGAAATTCATCAAATTTAGGGTATTCCTTTATTGGATTTCATCTTGGTCTGTCCAAAGTTGATAAACTTAGCAGACAGATCATCGTGGAGTTTGAGTGATTTGTTTTATGTGGATAGCTTTATCCCTGTCTCCCACAACCAAAGAATTATCTCCTCCAGGTTACCCCTGAGAGCATCTCTAGAGGACATCTCTCACCTTGGCTCTAACTCACTTTTAATGATCAAAGGTCATTGAGTTCATCTAAGCATAATGGACATCATCTAAACATAGTGACCAACATGTCTTTATTATATTTATGTTTTCCCACAATTGAGGACTAATGATACTTATTTTTGTTGGTCTTTCCTGCATTCTACTTTGCCAGTCTTAGGCATTGTGGGATATGAGTCTGTTGAACACACAGTGGCTACTGAATAGCTACTGAATATTTTCACTCTGATATTAACAGAAGAGTGACTTAGATTATTTCTAGGAAAGGAGAGGTAGCTATGCCTGTTTGCCTGATGGTATCCCTATTTACATGTAGTTTGCATAAAATATGTTGATTCATATGAATTTTCACACTGCATCTAATAAGTGTTCTTATCAAAGTATGCTAAATTGAACAATGCTGCAGCCTACCAAACATTACTCAGGATAAGACTTGGAAAATGCTTGGTGTGCCTGTAAAGCAATTCCTCGAAGGGACGGAGCACAGCTTTGACTCAAACTCCAATGCACACTTTGGGCACAGTCTGTGTGTCTTCTATACTTCTGATGCAAAGTGTCATATTTATATGAAAAATGCCATCACTGACGCTAGGTGATTGTATACAAGGGTGACATAAATAAGAAAACTTACTGTGGGGAATGAAAGTTAGATTTTATGCTGCTTAAAAAAGAGATTACAAATATGCAAAGGAGAGATGACAAAAGAATCTTATGGGGAATATTGGTGAAGGTGTTTTTAGTACGAACACAGGTTAAGACAGTGTATAAATAGATACATGGATGACTAGATAAATCAGAGATGAGTGCACAGTTTTGCACACAGAATAAATAAGCAGGTTGATTTGTTTCTTTTTTGGTTTTGGGAAACAAAACATATCTGGCAGTTCTCAGGGCTTATTCCTGGCTCTGTGCTCAGGAATCACTTATGGTGGGATACAGGGGACCATATAAAGTGTTGGGGTTGACTCTGGATTGGCCACACTCAAGGCAGAGCCCTATTAGTTGTATTATCTCTCTAGTCCCTAGATAGTTATATACAATAATTACCTTTTAGTTAGATATTAGTTAGAAGGATAAACACATACTTGAACATATAGGCAGGCATATGATAGATTATTAGATCCACCATGATACATAGATAGCTACAGACCTATGTTCTGTCCTATGAGATATTCCGTATATATATATATATACATATATGTATATATATAGTATATATATATTGTATATATATATATACACACACACACATATATATATAAAACACACAGATAGGTACTGAATGTAGATATGTGTTCATATCTGGATATCTGGCTTGGTACACATACCGTTATTTCCAGATTTTTCCTCTGAATCTAGAAATATATCACAAACAGTGCAGTGCTAAGCATTGCCTTTCTGAATAGAACTCTCCAATAAAACTTACTGCTTTTGCCATATCAATACGACACGGCTAGCTTGCCAGGCTCTGCCGTGCGGGTGGAATACTCTTGTAGTAGCCTCTCTTGCACTACTCCCACTCAGAAAACCAGAAATATTTGGTAATGCTAAGTTGAGCAACACTCAAGTCAAAGGGTCAAGGTCATTTAAGCTGAGGAAAGTTTGAGAGACTATTGGCAGCCAGGAGGAGTGTGAGAAAACATGTCAGTCAGAAGTACTGTCATTCTCCTGAAAACAATTTGAAAACAGGAAAAGATATTCTTGCAAAACCTGTGGGTCTCCAAACCATTCACATGCTACTCAGAAGGTCAGCATCTAAAGCTTGAGCAATGTTCTATAGTTCTGGAAGCTGCTCACAGAAGACTATCAGTGGAATTCTTATGTAAGTTTATTCTTATGTAAGTTTATTTTACAGTGTTCTTCTTTTATCATGGGTTAAGAATTTTATGTTCATCTCAACTAATGCAACATCCAAAGATACCCGTTGGCTAATGTGTTGCCATGTTCAAAGATACAAATGTTTATATAGAATGAACTGTATAGAATTTGTAGTTTATCATGCTCTTTTGATCTGAAAAAATTAGCACATGCATCAGGAACCTATTTTTGTTCTCTAGTAAGAGTCTGATGTGAACAGTCATTACCCTATTCATCTTTATAACAGTGGCACATCACTTGTATCACTTGTCTTCCGTTGTTCATCGATTTGCTCAAGCGAGGCACCAGTAACATCTCCATAAGTCTTGTCACATGCTAGTGTAGCCCAAGGGCATCTGCTCCTCCAGGAACATGAAGAGCCTCAAACCTTTCCTTCAGGTCATGGAAATGAGGTCTATAATTATCACTGGCTTTTGGCATATCAAATACAACACGGGTAGCTTGCCAGGCTCTGCCATGCAGGTGGTATACTCTCAGTAGTAGGCTCTCATCTCATGCATTTGCTGATGAACCGCACAACAGGGAGAGATCGACTTTTCTCTTGGGTGGAGCTCTGAGGAGCTGTTTGGCATAACTCATTTGAAATGGAGGCTTTGTTCTTGCTTGGTAATTCCACATTGTGGGTCATTTTACATTTGTATATCATTTCATATTACATATTATAAAGGACCTAAGAAAGTAATGATGAAATGATGAGACATATTACCAATGGCTGTTTCAGCTGTTGGAGGATACCATTACCATTACTTCGGTTGTCTTTTTTTTCCCTTCATCTCATCTCCTTTGTCTGATCACTGCCCCCTCGAGCATGTATGAATAGCAGGAGACCAGGGGGTCTACTGAGAGTGCTGCCCTTGATGGAAGATGTGTCATGCTAGAGGAGTAAACATCCCCAGTGACTAGGTTACCAAGTGGAACAACACTCAACTCTAGGGTTTCAAAAATGGAAGGAACACCCAGGACTCAGGTTGGAAACAGAAGATGGTTTGGTTTTATTTTGTTTGTTTGTTTGTTTGTTTTTTTGCTTTTTGGGTCACAGCTGGTGATAATCAGGGGTTACTCCTTGTTCACAGTCAGGAATTACTCCTGGCATACTCGGGGAGACCATATGGGATGCCAGGGATCTAACCCAGTTTGGCTGCATGCCAGGAAAATGCCCTCCCCACTGTCACTCCCAGCTCCAAACGTACCTAAATTTTGCTGAATCGTACTCTGTTAGGAAATTGGGAGAAAATGCTCCCTGTAGAGAAAAGAGTGGATACAACATTGCAGATACAAAAACGAATCCATTGCTTGGAAATGTTTTCAATGAGGCTGTAAAAAGCTGTTCTTAGAAGTTCAGCCTCCGGAATCAGAGGGCCGGAGCAACTATATAGCAGGAAAGCCTTTTGCCTTGAGCATGGCTGATCCAGGTTCCACCCCAGCATCACAGGTGGTCTCCTGAGCACTGCCAGGAATAATTCCTGAGTGCAAACCAGGAGTAAACCCTGAGCACTAGGGAGTGTGGCCCAAAAAACAAAACAATAAAAACAGTTATAGTCAAAATCTCGGTTTTTCTGCCCATAGCTAATGACCTTAGACAACCCTGACTAAGCTCCCTTAGAGCTTAGCTTCTCTCTTTGTGACAGACTGGACTGGCATAGGCTCGTATTCTTCGTGCATTCTGGTTCAAGAGAGCAGGACCGACATTGGGTCTGACTTAAGGATGAAACTATGCTTGATGTATCTGGCATTATTTAGCACCTATGTAAGACTCTCAGCATTGTTATTCTGAGGAATCTGCCTAAAGTGGATAATTTTTGAATAGTGTAGGAAAGTGGCGCATGTATAGAGGGAAAATGGACAGTGAGCTGGGACAACAGTAGATACAAAGACCTGGGAATGAAATTTGACTGAACAGAAAGGACAACTAATGGGGGAACACAAGGGACCAGGCAGCACCTGTGATGCCATGCTGAGAGTGAGATTGCTTGCACACACCAGGGACCATCCTCAAATTACTTTCAGGACCTAGGGGCCAGAGATATAGTCCAATGGGTAGTGTGCTTCCCTTTTATGTGGCCCACCGGTACAGTCCAAGACATCCCCTATGGCCCCTCGAGCATCACCAGGAATGAAGCCCAACACGAAGCAAAGAGTAAGAGCCCAGCACAGCTGGGTGAGGGCCTTTACATCAAAACAATGACAACAAAAATAGAATTACTTTCTGGAGCTAGAGGAACATCATGGTTTTTTAAGGGGTTCTTATGTGTAGGTTAAAGGGGACAAGAGGATATAAAAGCCCAGTTAGAAAGTGAAAGGGAAAGTGGAGAGATCAAGCAGGGATGACCAAGTGTCCATCACCCATTCATCAACATAAGAACTATTGGTGGCTCTGGAAGGTGCAGACTCAGAGGTGGATGGGTGGGACCTGGGAGCCAAGGGAAGAAAATCAGTGCCAATACTGAGCATTGATGGTTTTTAGAAAAGCAAATGTGACTAAGCAGCACCTTGTGGGGTGTGCGCAAACTCTGAAAAGGGAAAGAAGAATCAGGGGAGCACTTGATCAAGAAAAAGGTCAGCTCAGTTTTCATTTTTAAATCAGAAGTCTGGACAGAATCAACTCAGCCAAATGCAAGACATTGGAGAGAGGAAAAGGGGAGAGGGAGGGACAGACACTTCTAGCCTGTTGGTTATCCCCACTCACCAGGATGAGATAATTTTCCTATTGCGCTGGTAGTTGCTGTGTTTCAGTGATAGATGTGGTTTTTTATAGCACATTTCTCTGGAGTAGTTCAGGTTACAGGCAATGTGCTGTCTCACTTATATAGCTGACACTTTTATAAGAGTAAGGAGCCTCGTCTTTGTTTCATTAAGAACCCTGAAATTTAAAGTGGTTGGTTAATGGATTCTAAAACTGAACAAAAATACAAAAAATACAAATTCACATTTTTTTTAAAACTGTTTTTCTTATACAAGTCTCTTATATGTTCTTTGAATTCAGAGAGGATAGAGTTATCTGAGCTCTCTGTCTCTATCTCTCTCCATAACATATATACATAATATAAATGCATAATATATATTGCATATTATATATGTATAATATATGTATATATACACTATATATATAGTGATTTAGTATTTATTGAGTTGTTTTTCTGGGGTCAATTGATTTCTAAGCTTGAGAAGATGGATTCACTGCACCGACATTACTTTGAACCTACCCCTGTGTATTTAGTAATTGTGTGCCTGTCATAACAGCATGTCTTCTTTTCAAAACTGTGTGAGGATGAAGATATTGGTATTTCTACAAACAGCTAATTGAGATTACCAAGTCAAACTAATGTATTTTAAGTGTTGATTTTTTTCCCCAAATAGCTCTAGAAATATATCAACAATTTAATATCCTATCATTGGTCCATGTGAACATTCATTTATTCTCTTACTGCATGAGTCAACAGAAAGGAACACGTTGGGCAGGCTGGAAGCAAAATTGCATCTTGTAGTTTTAATTAGCTTTTTCACTGTAAGTGGAATTGTCTTTTTTACTTGTGTACATTCATATTTATATGAGTCGTACTTGATATGCCAAAACCCAGTAACAATTATAGACCTCATTCCCATGACGTGAAGGAACGATTTGAGGCTCTTCATGTTCCTGAAGTGAGCAGATGCCCTTGAGCTACACTAGCATGTGACAGGATGTATAGAGATGTTACTGGTGCCAACTCGAGCAAATAGATGAACAACGGGAGGACAAGTGGTACAAGTGATACTATTCATACATTGTCTTAAATATCATTTTTATATATAATAAAATATCATTGATCTGTAAAAAATGATGAGACCATGGAATTTGTTTAAATAAAGTTGCAAACATTTAAACAATGCCATTGGATAAAAATGAAAATCTCCCCTGGCCAGGGGCCACACATGCTGGACTGTGTTCTTGGGCTCTGGAGCTATAACCCTGGCTTTGGTCTTTTTCTTTTTTTTCTTGGTAAATCATTTTGTTTTCGGCCACGCGGTTCATCAATAAATGCTGGACTTAGAGATGACTACAAGAGTATGCTACCTGCATGGCAGAGCCTGGCAAGCTGCCCGTGTTGTATTTGATATGCCAAATACCAGTAACAATTATAGAACTCATTCCGGAATGGATTGAGGCTCCTTATGTTCCTGGAGCAAGCAGATGCCCTTGGGCTCTGTTAGCATGAGACAGGACATATGGAGATGTTACTAGGGGCCCGCCGCAGCAAATCGATGATGAAGCGGGAAGACAGTGATATAATGATACAGTGATACACTATATATGGAGATATATAGAGATATATATATAGCATCACTTGTATCACTTGTCTTCCGTTGTTCATCGATTTGCTCGCCCAGAACATGAAGAGCCTCAAACCATTCCTTCAGGTCATGGGAATGAGGTCTATTATTATTACTATTTTGGGCATATCAAATATATCATGGGTAGTTTGCCAGGCTCTCCATCTTGGCGCTTTTAGTGTTTGCATTTACTGATGTAAAAGCACAACTGCAAAGCTGCCATGTGCAATGGGGAGAGCCAGTAGCAAGAGCCAACTGTGTCTGTGAATTAGGCTTCTCTCTAGGGGTGGGACTCTGTCGAGCTGGGCTTGAGATTGGCTTCTCTTGCTGGAGCTCTGATGAGCTGTGGAATCGGGACATTGAAAGTGGATGCCATCATGGAGCTGGGGTTCCTCTGAGCTTCTTCCGATGCTTTATTGGGGGAGTGGGCCAGGGCCCAAATCTCCCAAACCTGCCCTCCCCTCCTGGATGCCTCATGAGCAACTGAGCACGGGGAGCACCGAACTTGCATGTGGGCACTTTATATATTATAATATATGATGTAATGTAATATGATATAAGATAAGATCAGATAAGATAAGATGAGATGAGATAAGATGAGATGAGATAATCACTGTATCACTGTCTTACCGTCATCATCGATTTGCTCAAGCGGGCACCAGTAACATCTCCATATGTCCTGTTTCATGCAAGTAGAGCCCAAGGGCACCTGCTTGCTCCAGGAACATAAAGAGCCTCAAACCATTCCATCAGGTTATGGGAATGAGGTCTATAATTGTTACTGGTATTTGGCATATCAAATACGACACGGGTAGCTTGCCAGGCTCTGCCGTGCGGGTAGCATACTCTTGTAGTTATCTCTAAATCCAGCATTTATTGATGAACCATGCGGCTGCTTGCGGGCCAGGCTGTGATAGGCTGGTCTGCTGGGTGGAGTTCTGACGAGGGGGAAGTCTGGATGTAGAAAATGGAGGCCCTCATGGAGTAGGGGGTCGTCTGGCTTGTTGCGAGGCTCTACTGGGGTGGCAGGCCAGGGCTAGAACCCCCTATCCCTCCCGGGCGCCTCGTGAGCGGCTGGGCACAGGGAGAGCCAGTAGCAGCTCTGCCCCATGTCTGTGAGGGAGGAGAAATAAAAGAGAAAAGCAATGGGATCTGGGGACTAACAGCCTTGGGAATGAGAGCCCAACTGTCCTGGCAGTATTTATTGCTTAGAAACATTAGAACAACAAGCATTCTTTAGTTGGATTATACATATATATACATACATATTATGATACCAAAATCCAATGTCAGGCGAAATGTGGATCAGGTCTTACCAAAAAGTGGAAATTACCACATATATATTATATATTATAATATAATATAATATGATATGATATAACATATTAATATAATATAAATATAAATATAATATAATATATATTATATTATATATTATACATACTATATAAACCCATACTAAAGGGAATTAGTCTGGGCCCTCTTTCCTTGTAATTTACTGAATATTCATAGCAAGAACCAAACCTCTCGTTTCATGCAGCTTTGATATAATTCCATGTGAAGTGGAGCAAAAAAGATTCATTTTTATCACAATAAGCATGTTTCTATGACTCAGTAAATTCCTAATGGAAACAACTGTGCCTTGTTTGAATAACACAGGAGAAATATAAGGTAAAATGGAGATGCTGGGCCTAGGAAAAAATAAAATGCACCAAAGCAAATTGTATTCATTGCTATAGTCTAGAAAATCAACCCAAACCCCATTCATTGATTTTAAGGCGCAGTGCTATGAGGAAGACTTAGCTACCATCAGCATAACTTGTTGCCAGGCTTTTCACCATCTTTCCTCTGACTGAGTTAGCTCTGCTTTCCCTGCTTGTCACAAAGACCCCTGTGGCACATGTGAAAAGCCTATGAGATCTGGGCCTTGGCATTGTGATAAGAGTGACGTGAGATCTGGGCCTTGGCATTGTGACAAGAGTGAAAAGGGCAATAGCAGTGCACCCCTTAGGCAGGTTTCGAGATTGTCCCAGGTGATGTCCTTGTTGAGTGCTCTGCTGGGCTCCCAACCTGGGAAGAACTGAACAGCATTTGATTCCCTGGACCCCACCCACAGCCCCAGCCCTCTTCTCTTGTTTTCACCAGCTTCCTCTAAGGATGAATGAGTCATATCTGTAAACACCACAGGCCGTTCATCAGCTGATATTCTGAAATGACTGGGAACCTTTTGGGATACCAGCTGTCATATAAAAATGCAGCTTTTAGACCGGACACAAACTAAGAAACAAGCTGTCTAATTTTTTGCCCCAAGTCCCAATTTGACTTTGCAAATTCTGTATTTGTTTAACATACATTTATTAATGTATTTGTGCATATATTTTAGTAGAATATAGAGGATATAAATTCTCTTGTATCACTTGTCACTTGTCTTCCCATTGTTCATCAATTTGCTCGAGTGGGCCTATAACATCTCCATATGTCCTGTCACATGCTAGTGTAGCCCAAGGGCATCTGCTCGCCCAGGAACATGAAGAGCCTCAAACCATTCCTTCAGGTCATGGGAATGAGGTCTATAATTGTTACTGGTTTTTGGCATATCAAATATGACACAGGTAGCTTGCCAGGCTCTGCTGTGCAGGTGGGATACTCTTGTAGTAGCCTCTCATCTTGTGCATGTATTGATGTATTGTGCAGCTGAGTGGCCGCATGAAACGGGAAAGATAAGCTCTCCTGCTGGGTGGAGCTCTGACAAGCTGTGGAGTCTGGATGTTGAAGATGGCAGCCCTTATGGTGTGGGGTTCTTCTGGCTTCTTGCGAGGCTCTGCTGGGATGGCAGGCCAGGGCTAGAACCCACCTTCCCTCCTGGGAGCCTCATGATCAGCTGGGCACAGGGATAGCCGGTAGCAGCTCTACCCCGTGTCTCTAAGTCTCTGGATCAGGCATACCTGAGCTTGAAATAGATGGCTTCAGGGTGGGATTCTGATGAGCAGGGCTGTGATCAGCTGTTCTGCTGGGTGGAGCTCTGAGGAGCTGTGGAGTCTGGATATTAAAAATGGCAGCCCCTCATGGTGTGGGGGTAACTTATTAAATTACTATGTAATAAAATTGCATAATACAGTTTGATGTATATTATAAATAATATATTTATGTGTTATACAGAATACACATATCAGAAACTTATTTGATATGTGTACTATAAATACTGACTTGTCACTTGTATCACTTGTTTACTTAATACATCTTTAATATTTTTAAGGGACAAATGAGTGACTTATCAGGTTTTGAAAGAAGCATTTTTAGCTTGCGGGCCACACCCAACACCGCTCGGGTGTTACTCCTGGCTGTGGTAGAGGCATGCCCCGGGGATCAAACCAAGGTTGTCTGCATGTAAGGAGAGTGCTTTACCTGCCGTACAATCTCTGTTCTCCTAAAAGAAACATTTGGGAATATTAAAAGCATTCCGATCTTACATGCCAATCTGTGCCCAGTGAATCTATCAAGTAGGCATAAAAGGATTTTCTGAGACATGTCTTCTGAGACATGCTTTATTGAGGGGTAGTGGGGACAGGAGAAATAGCACAAGAGTTAAGGCATTTGCCTTCCACGAAGCTGACTCTGGTTTGATTTCCTTCCCCAGCTCAGAGCAAAGGAGTAGCCCGTAGGCACTCGTAGATATGGTCCAAAACACCTCGGACCCAAATCCTTTATTGCATTGAAGTGGCTACCATGGCGAATTCTTTATTTTGTCTATCAAGAGTTTATGGTGACATAGAGCTGCTAATAAAAACCCATTGACTCGGCCCTCGCTGCAGATAGTCCATCTGTTTAAACCCAGATCGTAACTCAGTTTGTAAAATCACAAATGCAAAATAGTGAGAAAAAATTACCCCACAATATAATTGCTTTTAGAAAGAGTCTTAACTCTGAATTCCTTTATCTGGTTAATTCCTGTCCAGAAAGCCCAGCAGGAGGCAGAATAAAAAGAAGCCTAGCGAATTTGCTTCGTTTATCCAGTAGCAAAGAGCAGCCCCTTGCTCTGCGTGAGCATAATATGGTCCATTTTGCACACAGTGAACAGTGAGAAGCTGCTCTTCCTCTGCATAACCCACCGCTCTATGTACAGATTTTTTGAAAGAACATGGACTAGATTTTTAAAATGAGAATCTTTCCTGAGTCTGAATGCTTTATTTTTTTTAAAATTGTTTTCTTCTAGAAAATCACACCAACTATTACCCAAGACATTTTATTTAACATAATCCTTCAATTCAGTTATTTGCCGCAGCCTTCATAAAGGAACGGAAACGGAATAATGCTTGAATATCTTAGCAAGAGAAAGCACAGGCTGAAATATGGGAGACTGACGCGATGAGGCAGAACGCAGGATGCGCCGTGCTGAGCAATTACACCCCATCTCACGAGCAGCGCAAAGGAAGCAAAGCTCTCGGCGTCCCATGCGTCATGATATCTCTGCGAGACAGATGCTGGGCCACAGAATAGCATGAGCTTAGATGGTTTATATTTTTGAAGCTCAAGGTTTGAATCCTTTTTACTTTGATTCTATTTTTTTTTTTTTTTGGTGCAAATTTCCCACCGTGTGCATCTTTTCTAAGCTATCATCCAATCTCTCTGCAGCGGCCAGACTTCGGACTCAGTTGACATCTTTGCAGACTCCCCCGTTTGCACAGCACTTATCTGGGGTTTTCAGTGTGATGAATTAGGTCTTGGGGTTCTTAGCATATGTTCCTTCCTTTCATGAGTCATGATTTTTGAAATAATTTTAAGGGAACATGCATGTTATTTGCATGACCCCAAGCCCTCAAGTCGCCACATATGAGTTTCTCCTTTCGCTTTGTAGTGTTATGGTTCCGTGACCAATTCTTGAAGGCTTCTAACTCATTTCCTCACTGCGGTTGTCTTTCTCATGCTGGCCGGTGCTGCAAAAGCAAAGCTAAAATGGAATGATGAGCTTGTTAGCTTTAGGGAGCACCAAATGAACATGGAGCACCAGTAACTGTAATAAAAGAGAGTGAGCTGAGCTCCAGTTTAAAACATCAAGGTCAAAATAAATAAAACCAAAAGCAGACAGACAAGGTGATTTTGTTTGGGGGCCACAACCATGGTTTCAGGGGCCACTCCTGTCGCGTTGCTCAAGGGTCACACCCCAGACCTGGGGGACACCAAGCGGTGCTGAGAATGGAACCCAGAGCTTCTGCGTCCAAGTACCACTCAGATCTCTGTAACTATCTTACCAGGCTAGGGTGATTATTTTTAATACTTTGTGGTATTTTCTTCTAGGATATTTGCTTAAACCAAAGTTATTTCCCTGATGTGCTACTTTATTTGCTTTAATATCTAAACTTACCCTAGAGGCACATGAGTTGCTGTTGGCAGACGCAAGTCAGGCTAAAAGCTACAGGCGCTAACACCACCCAGCCCTGCGGATGGCAGGACACCTGTCTCCACACCAAGTTCACATCAACAGCTTTTTCTGCGTGGCTCACCAGTTTTAGGGTAGACTAAAAGCCTTTCTTTTTTATTTCCCTGAGAAAGAGTTCCTGTTCTTGCCAGTAGATTAATTTATTTATTCAATAAGTATCTCTTTCATGTACTATGTGGCGTCAGATAGGGACTTGTGAACAAACAAAACCAGAATAAAAACAACCCCCACAGGACCCTATTCTTGAGTGTCAGTCACAGGAAAGAGAGAAATTGCCCCAGGGGCCACCTGAGGGTGATTTTAGCCACACTCCTGGTTTCACACTGTCCTCTCAAGGACATCTCAGCAAATGACTTGAGTCTCTGCAGAGGTCCGAGCAATAGCACAGCTGGGGAGGGCATTTGCCTTGCATGCAGCCAACCCGGTTGGATCCCCAGCATCCCATATGGTCCCCCAAGTATCACCAGGAGTAATTTCTGAGCAAAAGAGCCAGGAGTAACCCCTGAGCATCACCGGGTGTGACCCAAAAAAGAAAAAAAAAAAGACAGGGCTGGAGTGTTTGGGCTGGGAAGGCAATGGCTGGTGTCTCTGGAAGAACCAGGCGGTGAAGGGGCAGACGTGGAGACCCAGGAGACCAGAGATGATGCGGCAGCTCTCTCAGCATTGGCTACACTCCCAGGAGCTCGCTGATTGCCCACTCGCTTGGGAGGTCTGGAGCCGCCTCCAAAAACCCTGTCAGGGGCTGGGCTCTGGGGACTTGGGGGCCACCACACTGAGAGGCCTATTGTCTGTGGGGCGAAGACAGCCTGTGAAACTCATACAACATGAAGCCATCAAAATTGCCCATTTTTGACCCTTTGGCCCTCTCAGACTCCTTGGTTGTATGTGGCTGCCCCAGTGTGTGAGGAGCCCGTGAGAAGGAGATGGGCCTGGTCAGAGAAGGCTTCTGTGAGGAATCCCACAGGGTCCCCTGACCTGGGGAGCACACGCAGAGGCTGGCGAGGAACAGGAGAGGAAAGCGAGGAAGGGGGAGCTCCCACGAGCAGGACCAGCATGGACAAAGGCTCTGGCCACCTGCTTTTGAGGAACGGCAAAATGTGACTGGAACATGTTAGGTAGGTCCCCGGGTCCTCAAGGCTCCCAGGGAAAAAGGCACCCAGCCATGCTGAGGCCGGAAGATTGAGGGCTTTGGTGGCAGAGCAGTGGAGGACTTTGAAAGAGGAAGAAGAGGAAGAAGATAGTGACCAGGGAGGAGAGAGATGGGAGAGCACCAGTGATGGGGAGAGCAGAGACGGGAGGGTCAGGGCCAGTGGGGGTCTCGGCTGAGGAAATAGAAGGGGCATGCCCCGAGGTTTTCAGGGGTGACTCCCTGTTTTCATGCTGACGGCATTTCCCAACTGACGTGCAATGCCCCGATCGTGCCCATATGGGCACCCCAGCCTGGCACACCCCATGGCTCCCAGGGGGACTCACAGAATCATGTCTGCCCCTTCTGCAGCCCCAGGTGCCCCTGGGAAGAGACCCGAGTCTTCCTCTTGTGTTTTCTTTCTCCCTGTAGCTGTCGGAACGCCCAGCCCCAAGGGGCCATGTCAGCCAGAGCACAACTGTCTTGTCCCTGCTGTCGGATTCTGAAACTCCTGGGCAGAACAGGAAGGCAGATGACATCTGAGTCTCCTTCTGTTTTGTTCTGAACCCACAACTTAGCCCAGAGCCTGGCCAGGGCCTTTGATTTATAAGCCACCGAATCACTGTCTAAATAAATGATTCAGCAAACGCAGATTCAACGCCTGCTCTCTGCTCCGTCTCGGAGCCTGTCTCTCTGCCTGACCCCACTACACACACTCTTTCATCTGACCACACACATGGGCAGCTGTTTCTGTTCGGCTCTGTGCTCTGTTCGCCGCTGATGAATAATGTTCTGCTGAGTCCATGCACTACACAACACGCCTCTTTCCATCCCTGTGACACCGTGGCCTAACTGACTTGGCGTCACGTGGTAGCTGCTCAGGCTGCGTGCTTGGGGGCCTGGAGTCTCCATCACCATTAGAACCATCACATGTGAGTGAGTGTCCCCCGGGTGAGGGGAGGACCGTGGACAGTCCGTGGTCCAAGCTTCCTCAGTTTGCACTAACATCCTGACTCAGGAAACCCGCTACGCCTTCGCAGGTCAGTGGGAGATGGCAAATGTTGGTGATAGAAAAGCAAAAGAGTAGAGATTCAGGAGTAGAGGAGGTGAGGGAGGGGCCTCTCGGGTCGGAATCAGAACATGAGGCCCTCTGGGAGCTCTGGGCCACGGGACAGCTGAGCCAGACCTTGTCTTGAATTGGAATGTTCTTTGGCCAGTCTGGCCCTGAGGCTGTGTCTTTCTTTCTCTTCAGGGCCTGAAGAGATGGAACAGTAGGTTGAGCATTTACCTACAAGAAGCCAGTCTGGGTTTGATCTTGGCACCCCATAGAGTGCCCCTTGGGTCCTGCAAGGAGTGATCTGGGAGCACAGAGCCAGGAATAAGCTCTGTTCACCACCAGGGGTGGCCCTAAAACAGACAGACATGGGGCCGGAGAGATAGCCCAGTGGGTAGGGCGTTTGCCTTGCATGCGGCCTGCCCATGCCAGCCCGGGTTCGATCCCCGGCATCCCATATGGTCCCTCGAGCACCGCCAGGAGTAATTCCTGAGTGCAGAGCCAGGAGTAACCCCTGATCATTGCCGGGTGTGACCCAAAAAGCAAAAAAAATAAAATAAAATAAAATAAAAAATAAATAAAACAGACACATAAACCAAAGAGCTGGAGCTTGTCCTACCGGCTCATCTTTCCACAAACCCAAGACGGAGGAGCGGAAGCAAGAGTATAGCCAGGAAAAGCCTAAGAAGCCAGCAGTGGTGCTCAACGCCCCCCCCACCCACCCCTTCCCCAAGCTACCCTGAAACTGCCTGGACGTGTCCTGCAGGGTCCAGGTTCCGCCCTGAGGTTGGGCAGGAGACTGGGCGACCCACAGGAGGCTCACCTGTGATTGTGCAGTGAGGTCAGAAGACACATCTTTTGCAAAGATAATTGAACCATTCTCAGGATCTCTACAAGTCATTAAAACTCATTTCTGTACCAAATGAGCTATTTCGGTTTGAGTTTTGATGTTGGCCTACTTGAATGCAGAGTCAGCTTGCTTGGCAGTTTTAGGCTCTGCATGTGTTTTTTTAAAGCTCTTTGGATTTCTAATTCTCACATGCATTTATTAAGTGAAATGTTGTTTAATTAAGCTAGCAATCGTAAGTAAATCAGCCGAAGATGATGTGTGGCAGCCAAGTGGCTTCCACTGAGGAGTGAAACCGTTTCTGTCCTGTCGGGCTAGTTGGGGTGTTTCCCCCTGCTGGGAGTTTCCACCAAACCCCTATATGGCAGGTCACTGTGGGTCTCCGCTGTGGGTCTCACCGTGTAGGTCTCTGCTGCCACCTGCTGGTACTTCAGAGAACAGCTCATCATTTCTTGGACGCAAAATTTAATTTTAATGGTCTCTAGCATGGGATTATAGATTTTTCTCTTTTCTCCTTTCTATTTTTTCCATTTATTTAGTTAAAGCAAAGCGAAGCCAATGCAGACACCAAAGAGAAACTCCCTTTGCGCCTTCGAATCTTTGAAAAGTTTCCCAACAGACCGCAGATGGTGAAAATCTCCAAGCTGCCCTCGGATTTCACCGTTCCTAAAATCAGGTACGGAAGCGCTCCTTCCCTCGCCTCTCCCCTGTACCTCATGAAAGACTCCCCCGGACTCAGAGCCCCTTTGTCTAAACTCGTGCATGAAGCACAGTGGAGCCGGGATGGGCATTACCCCAGCTGCCCTCCCACGCTGGCCACAGGTCGCCCACTGCCCCTCTCCCCGGGTGTGGTTTGCCCAGGAAACCTGCTCAGTTTCGTGGCAGGAAACAACCTTTGATTCTCAGTCTGAGTTTGGGGCCACAGTCTGCAGTGCTCCAGGGCTTGGCGGTCTCTGCCCGGCTTCCCAATGGTGCTCAGGGACCCAGGGGGTACCCGCGTGCCCGTCTGTCTCTCTCCAGCGTCTCAATCTTCATTGTAAGGCGACAGCTGCCTCCGCTGCCCTTTTATTTTCAAGTAAACAGTGCAGCCCCGCCGGCCAGGTTTCTGTGTCCCTGTTCCGTCGTTTCTCTAAAACGCCCTGTCTGGGTAGAATAGAATTTATGGTGCCCTTTAAAAACATACGCGAGATGCTCCCCCTCCCCATGCTAATTTGATTCCCACACCACTGCCCTCTGCTCCTATTGCATAGAAGATGCCTTAAAGCACTTATTTTTTAAATGAAAGGAGGTTTTTCTAGTTATAGCTCAAGACGGCAAATCACATCAGAATCATGAAATAGGATTTTTTCTTTAATTTTAAAAAACAATTTATGGGAGGTTATGAAAGTATGAGATTGGAGGTGTTGGCATAATATTTAAAATGAAATGGTATATACTTGCTATATGCACTTGCTTTTTATTATAAGAGCAAAATTTGGGGGCCGGAGCAGGAGTGTAGTGGGTGGGTCATTTGTCCTATACATGGCTGGGCCCAGGTTTGGTCCCCAGCACCCATGCGGACCCCTGCAAGCCCCAAAGCGATCCCTGAACACAGAGCCAGGAGATCTGGCTATGGCCCCAAACAGAAAAGAAATTAAATAAAATTTTAAACCTAAAATATAAAGTAAGTGAGTAAATTCAAGGTTAGTGGTTATTTGAAAACCTGCGGTTTAAATTCTCACCAAACTTAGCAATTGTTTTCATTTAAGGTGACTAGTTTTTGATGAGCTAAGTTGCTTTTGAATTAGAACATGGCTTTAAATGTAAAAATCATCTCTCAAGGGTTCATTTGATGAATGGAAGCAAAAAGATAGATTCGTTAATAGAAGAGAAAGGACTTAAGTGTCTTATCTCAGTCCATTTTTATTTTATTTGGGGATAGCCCAACATCAGTTTTCCACCATCCAAGTTGGTGGTTCAATGCAAGACTTGTATTTCTAGAATAAATTTGGGGTGTGGGTACTGCTTTTCCCTGGGCCATGCCAACAGCCCTTGGCCATGCCCTGGGGACTGCATGGTGCTGGGGTGGGCACACAGTGGGCATTCACGCCAGACCACTGCACGGACTCCCAGCCCTTGGGACTTCCAATGTTATGAAATTTGCCTAGAAATGAATGGCGATGGAGAATACCATGCTGAGTGAAATTAGAAGGGAAAGGACAGATATAGAATGACTGCATTCATTTACGGGGTATAAAAAATACAATATGAGACTAATATCCAAGGCCAGGCAAAACAGGGACCAGGAGGACTTGTCAATGGTTGGAATCTGCCACAAGTGTGTGTGGGGACAGAGGGTAGGTGAGATAGAGAAGGGACCAGTGTGCTAATAACAGTTGGAAATGGTAACGCCAGACTAGAACTGAGCATTGAACATAGGTAAAGGGATATACATGATTACCCCTAAGTGTATGTATTGCAAGCCACACTGGGTGAGAGAGAGAGAGAGAGAGAGAGAGAGAGAGAGAGAGAGAGAGAGTACCTGCCATAAAGGCAGGCACGTTGGTGTTGGGAAATGTGCACTGGTGGATGGATGGGTGCTGGAACACTGTATGACTGAAACCCAAACATGAGCAGCTTTGTAGTTGTATATCTCAGGGTGACATAAAAAAAATAATAAAATACCGTCAACTATTAGTGTTATTACTGAGATGTTATCCGGGGTCTGTCCTTTAAGGAGACTGTAAACAGGAGTAGCTGACGAGTTGGGGAGTTTTCTGTAGGTGTATTCTTTGGTCGGTTCCGACCCACCCTCAGTGTCTGCTTCCTGACCCTTTGTCACCGCTTCATCTGCACTCAAGCCCACTCTCACGGCTCAGCGCCACCCGGCCCTGCTTCCTCCGGCGGGCGGCTTCATGCCTGTGCTTCCTCTGCTCAGGGAGAGCTTCATGAAGCAGTTCATTGACCGCCAGCAGCAGGACACCGGCTGCCTCCTGCGAAGCCTCCCGTCCACCGCCTCCTGCGAGCAGTCCAAGCGGTCGGCTATCGAAGACAGCAAATACATCGACCAGAAGGTAAGTGCTGCTCTCCCCTGGCCTGTTTCCCTGAAGCCCGGATGCCAGACAGCCTCCGAGCTGTGCGGTTCTGGAAGCCGTCGGGAGAGCAGTGACCGGCATGGTTGTATATGGAGAGGAAATATTTAAACCTTACATTTCGCTTTTTGCCACACTGTTACAACGGTGATGTGACCAGTTGGAGTTTCTTTAGATCACTTCGCTGCAGCCAGGGGGCTGTGGTCATTCACAGCGACCCCAGTTCCACTGACTGTTGAGGCGATCAAAGTCTCTGCTAGTTATGTCTAGTTACTCCAGCTTGGAGATGAACCAGGGCAAGTTCATCTGATATTAGAGAATATCAGTCATAGTGCTGTTAATTAGGGCTGACAAGGGCCAGGACTGATCTCTAGGCGTGTCCGTGGTATGAGTGAAGTATTAGGCCAATGTGTCCCCCACCCCAGGTTCTACTACTTAGAAAATGAAAAATCCATTAGTGAGTTTGTAAAAGGGATCGATGGTTATAGTCAGCCAAAGTAATTCCTTTCCAAACATTTGTGGAGATCCTCGTTTGAGTACAGTTCTCCGGCTGTCAGAGCTCTCTTGCTTATCACCCATAGCCCCATTCCTCGATCACATGACACCAAAGCTCAACGCCCCGCCTTCATTTTCCATAATTCTGAGTGTTTTTCCCCTTAACGCCTCTTGTCAACAAGGATGGGCCTTTTCCTCTCCTTTCCCCACCCTCCCTGAATGAGTAATTGTAAGAATTCTTCCTTCTTCTGCTCATTCTTCCTCCATTCCTTGGCTCTCTGTGGGAGCTGAGTGAATCTCAAAGATTATTGCCTTTGTTTTTTCTTCCTGGTGATTTATTTCACCCTTTCACTGTGTTTACTCTATCTTATAGATTCCAAGATTGCAGATGGCAAGTCTGATGCCATTATCAGCATCTTATTTATTTATGGTTTGTTATTTTCCTTGTGATTTTAATGCGTTTGGGCTTGTTTTCTTTTTTATAAGTTAGTTGTCTGGACCGTCTTCTAGTTTGGGGGGAAAGTATATAAGACATTTTAGGTGTCTAGGGCTGAGACATTACAAGGATATCCTGTGTGTGTATGGTAGCACGTCAAGTGCTCAAACCAGGAGTCTTTCTAGTTTGCAGACTGATATTTGTGATGGAATTGTTTAGTTATTTCTTGCTGCTTTTTCTCTCCTACTTTCCATTGTGATTGCTATGTCTTTCTTCTGTGTTTGAATTTTTTTTTTACCTGGACCTTCATTTGAGTTCATCCTTTGTTTTTGGATTTTTGAGTGAAAATCTAATGAAATATGCTTTTTTGTTGTTGCATACACATACAATAGCCATAACTCTCCTGAGAGAGTTTTACACTTTCATGATTGCTATTATTTTTAACTTGCTCTCCACACATCGTCCCACATGAGAGGGCACAGAAGCAAATGCTCATAAATGTGAATGAAATTCAAGGGAGCGAACAATCACTTGGTTTCAGCTGGTTTGAATCGCAGTTCACCTACCGGAGCACAGGTTGTTGTTGCTGCTGTTTGAAGATTTCTTTCTGAAGCCGGCTTCTGTTCAGGAGCATTGGGTGACCCCATGTGGTCACGGCCAGGATGAGTGTGGAGAGAAAAGATTGTTACAGTCCCCAGAAGCCAGTGCAGACCCCAGCCTGCTGCTCTAAATCACTCAGACTTTCATCCCCTGGAAACACACACTTGAAGCTTGTCCACAAAGATTTGTTTTATTTTATTCCTGACCACAAGATTTTGTAATTTGTAAAGAAGGAAGGAGGAGGAGAAAGGTGAAGGTGAAGGTGAAGGAGAGGAGGAGGAGAAGAAGGAGGAGGAAGAGGAAGAGGGAGAAGAGGAAGAAGAGGAAGGGGAAGAAGATGAAGAAGGAGAAGAGGAGGAGGAGGAAGAGGGAGAAAAGGAATAGGAAGAGAAGAGGAGGTAGAAGAGGGAGAAGAGAAAGAAGGGGAAGAGGAGGAAGAAGAGGAAAAAGAGGGACAAAAAGGAAGAGGAAGAGGAGGAAGAGGAGGTAGAGGAAGAAGAGGAAGAAGAAGAAGAGGAAGAGGAAGAAGAAGAAGAAGAAGAAGAAGAAGAAGAAGAAGAAGAAGAAGAAGAAGAAGAAGAAGAGGAAGAAGAAGAAGGAAGAGGAGGGGGAAGAGGAGGAGGAGGAGGAAGAAGAAGAAGAAGAAGAGGAGGAGGAGGAGGAGGAGGAGGAGGAGGAGGAAGAAGAAGAAGAAGAAGAAGAAGAAGAAGAAGAAGAAGAGGAGGAGGAGGAGGAGGAGGAGGAGGAGGAAAAGGGAGAAGAGGCAGAAGGGGAGGAGGGAGAAGGAGAAGAAGGAAAAAAAGGAGAAGAAGCAGCAGCATCTTGGCCAGGGTCAAGCTAGGGAAGGACAGTGCAGCAGCAGTGAAGGGGACCAGGGAGACCAGAGCCCAGGCAGAATTTGGCACATTCTTTGTCCTGCCTCCCTGTGCCATCAGTGAACTCCCATGAGCCATTGGCCATTTCTTGCAATATCTCTCTGCCTTCTTTAGACCTTCTTATTTGACACTAAATTCTTTTTCACTTGTTGAGGAGAGTAATTGCTGTGTTCCCCCACCATCCTCCACTGCAGCAATCCGACGTGGGGCGTGTGTAGGAGCCACAGTCCCCGCAGCAGTCTAGCGAAGGCGTTGCCCTCAGCAGCACCCAGGCCTTCAGCTAGAGATATTTTTCAGGGAGCACTTGAAGGTGATTCCACCCCAAAGACCTGGAAGGGATAGTCGGTGTCTGGGACCCTCTGAGTGGACCCTCAGCTGGTTACCCACTGAGGCCCGTTTGCCATTGAGATGGGAAGGGAAAAAGACTATCTTATTCATAGGTTTCTTCCTATGAACAAAGGAAGCGGTAAACAATGGTCCATTAATGACCTGTCAGGAGAAGCTCCTGCTCCTTCACTGCCAAGCTGATGACTGTTTTCTCTGATCAGGAAAACAGAGTTCCGGAAGTCTGGGGCCCACCAGTGTCAGGGAAAAGCAGCACAACCAGATTCCACAGCGATCGTGTGGTGGCAGGGAGTTTTAGGAAGCCAGGCAGGGAGGCACACTCTAAGCTTGATTTTCCCCGTGTAATTACCCTGGCTTTGAGCAACCCTGAGTAATTCCCATGGCAACCTGACCTTGCAGAGAGCGTGGTTTAAAAATAGCTCTGCTTGATTACCTTTGCCACAGTTTGAAAAGCCCTGTCCCTCCTCCCTGCGGGCAGCACACAGACACGCTGGAAAAGCTCCACGCCCTTGTGTGGTCTGGCTAGAGCCCAAAGCAAAGGCAGGAAGTCGTGTTTGCCATCCCTGCCCTTGGAGGATGGTGCCTTCAGACACCCAGGCCTTGTCCTGCCCTTCATGATTTCCCCCATTGTAATTGAGGTACTGGGGTTGACAGCACTGTGAGTGGGAGCTTCATACATGTCCTGTTCCAACACCACAGTCTCGCCAGTGTGCCTTCCCTCCCCATGTCCCAGAGACCCCCCGCCCACGCCCCAGCCCTGCTCTGCAGAACAATTAGCCTGTTCTATTGCCTTTGGTCATTTGTTGCTCCCTAATTATGTATCTTTATTGTATTTTCAGAAATTCCTCTGTTAATAGTCTTTTATTTGGCTCAGAAAATCTTTTTTTTAATTTATTTTAATTTTTTCTGTGTTTGAATTCCGGCCCCCATTTCTATTAGTAATTAGTTTCCGTTTTCAAGGTATTTAGTTGTAAAGGGAGAGTTGGTGTTTTTGCCTTTCTATTTTTATGGAGCTCTGTTTGGTGACCCACTATGCGATTTGTCCTGGAGAATATCCCAAGTGCACTGTCGCAGGGTGTGTACTCAATTTGGGGGTGGAGGAATGAGGGGTCCTATATATGTCTACTAGGCCCAACTCTTCCATTTCTTCCCCCAAGGCCAGTGTTTCCATGCCGAAGTTTTACCTATTTGATCTATCCAGCAGTGAGTGGGGTGTTGAACTTTCCTGCTACTATGGATTGTGTATCTTCCTTCATGTCTAGTACCGGTTGTTTTAACTAGTTTGATGGGCCCCATTAGGGGAATGTATGTTTAGGAGTGTGAGTTCTTCTACATGTATTGAAATCTTTTGAACTTTAAGAAATTACCATCTCTGAAATCTACGCAAGTGTGTGGGTAACAGAGGTTAAGTATGATAGAGAAGGGACTAGTGTGCCAACAATAGATGGAAAAGGTAATGCTAGACTAGAACTGAGTACTGAAAGTAGGTAAAGGGACTGTACCTACTAGCATCAGTAAATGTACTGAAACCCACAATATGCAAAAGAAGAGAAAAGAGAGACAGAAGTAGCTGCCATAGAGGTGAGTAGGGTGGAGGGGAGGGAATCAGGGGACATTGGTGTTGGGAAGTGGGCACTGGTGGAGGGATGGGTGTTAGAACACTGTATTGTCGGGAATGCCGCCGGGGTCCCCGACAGTATCAGGAGCAGAGGTTCTCTTCTACCTCTAAGGACGCCGGGAGAACAGATGAAAACTCACGAGTCCGGTGCAGTTCCAAAAAGGCTTTTAATAGTACAAAAGCTCTTCCACAGCACTCCAATATAATGAACAAACTCTAGCTCTGGTCCGAACTTAGACCATACAAAAGAGCCTAAGTCTCTCACCAAAGAGAGAGGATCTCATCCGAGCTGAGTCCTACCCAGAAAAAGGAGCAAAAGGGCAAAGAGCAAAAAAGCCAAAAGCAAAAAGGCCGAGGAACCAAAAGCCACAGGAGCCAAAAGCCGAAAGCTAAAAGGCTAAAACCAAAAGGTAAAAGTGAAGGGGCCTCAAGTCAGCCCCTTATATACACCAAAGTAATCCAACCAGGAGGGTCATGTCAACAAAGAACTCTAAACAGAGTGTAGTGCCACACCCTATTGCAGGTATAAACAAAGGTTATGCCAAGGTCTAATCCTTTCTACAAGATTATCTCTTATGTAAAACACTGGAGAGAGGGGGCTGGTATAAAGTAATACATCTTAACTTCATGAGCTTCATGTAATCTAGATGGTACCCACAAGGTCCTTCTTATTATTATCTGCACCAGGGTGATTCTGATTCGTATCTTGTTCTCGTGTACTGAAAGGGTCACACTCTCCTGCTTAGAGCAAACTAGTATGATCCTTCCTATAGTCTCAGCGTAGCCAGGGTGGTAGTCTCCTGGTAAATTCTAACTGTCCCACGCTGGGTGCAGTGGGTATAAGGAGAGGCTTGTGCCCAATCTAGAAAACATAGTAGTCTTAGTAGATGTATAAGTCAGAAGTTATTCAATCAAGGTGACTTCTGTAACTGCCACACCCTCTAGCAGTGTTTACATAGAAGAGAAGTCTCATTGGAATGAACCTTGACTTAAGTAGATTAAGCTGGGAGTGGGCAAAACAACAAAACTCCCAGAATAGCTAAACCTGTTCTCCAACACTGTATGACTGAAACCCAAACAGTTTTGTAATGGTCTATCTCACTGTGATATAATAACATTTTTTAAAAGAGGAGAAAAAGAGAAATTGCTATTTCTGTCCCTTGGAGCTGGTTTTAATTTTAAAGTCTATATTTTTTATATAATAATGCCCACCCCACCTTTTTGCCTCTAAGGTTTTTTTTTACTGCCTTTGACTTTGAGTCTGGGTTTCCCCCTGACTGGTCAGATGTGTCTTGCGCAGGCAGCAAAAAGCCGGGTTTAGTTTTTTGCATCCAGCCTCTGACTCACCTGGAGGAAAAGTCCTGTTCGTCCTGATTCAATGAGAACCTGAATTTCCAGACAGGAATTTTTAGGTTTCCAAGGAGAGGGACAGTGGGCAGCAGTTTCCTAGTCATGTGACTGAAATCAAACCCGAGCCTTCATTTTTTTTTATTTCTGGTTTAAGAAACATGATTACAACAGTGTGAACTTTCATGGTTCTGTTGAAAAAAGTTCAAGTTAATACACCACCAAAGTGCCCAAGACCCTCCACCACTGTCCTTACGTCTCTTCTAGTGCACCTATCCCCACGCCCACCGCATCTTTCCTGCTCGGTCATCCTGCTTGGTCACCAAGGGCTAGGGTTTGTCCTATTTGACGGTGTCCGTCCCCTTGTTTCCTCTCTATAGACCACAGTTGAGTGACATCCTCTATTTGTCCTTCTCCCTCTGACTTATTTCTCTTAACATGATACCCTCCACTTGCATTCAAGTTTCAACACACTGCAGGACTTTATCTTTTCTTGCAGGTGTGTAATATTCCATTGTATCTACATACCGCAGCCTCTTTACCCACTCATCTGCTATTTGACACTTGGATCCTGGCTTTTGTCTTAGCCCAACGATAATGGTAGAGACTTTTTCCACTGTGAAGAAATCTGTGTTTTCTCTTGAACACATCTATCTTTCTATTTCTCTCCCCTCACATCTCTCTAAATTCCTTTCAATAAAAATATGTTTTGCTTCACTGAAACCAGTTAAAATAGTGTAGATGTATATGTTCAAGTTAATATGTTTGTGTTTGGGGGATAGATTCCAAGAAGAGGAATTTCTGTCAACCCTAAGTATCTTACGGAGAAGGCTTGTTAATATACTGAGACATAAACCTGTCATTCCAGTAATCATGGAAGTTAGAGCAGCGCCCCTCCCCCCCATCCTCAAAAGGGAATCAGTATCAGGGTCTTCAAGGGGTTGTCTCTTGGCTGCCACTGCTCTTTAGCCAAACTCCCGGCCAAGGCCCCATGTAGATGCCCTCCCCAGGTTGGCACCTACAGCAGTCTAGGGGACATGAGTGGATCTCACAGGGAAATATCAACCAGAGACCGATGGAGGGACCGGGGTTCCGCATGCATGTCCCAGGCTCCCTGGTATGGTCTCAGATCTGATTGGATAAAGAGAGCATTTGCCCAGCAACAGAGCAGTGAATGCTCTCGCTCACCTGCTTCCTGTGCAGACAGAGCTTCTGCTTTCTGCCAAGTGTTCAGTGAACTTGTAAAGAGCCTCCACAACTATCAGCGAAAACTTCTACAAAATAGGGGAAATGTGATCATGTCCGTCTGTTTTGTTTGCCCTTGTCATTCCTGCAAGTCTTTACCATTCACTGGGTCACCCAGCCAGGCATGGCGGGGGCATCTGTGCCAGGCAGTCCAGCATGCTTCCAGGCTCAGACAGTATCACAATGAAGCATGCCCTTCAGAAGCCGTTAGTCTGAAGGGAAGGAACATGTGCTAGTGGATGAAAGGGAAAAGCATTAGAGGAATCGGTAGTGCATTCCTTAAGTCCTTGCAGGAGAACAAAGCAGGAGAGGTTTAGGGAGAAGGAGTAGCCTGGAGAGGGAAACCAATGGAAAGACAGGGGCCAGAAACCAATGGGAAGACAGGGACCGGGAGCCTGCGTGTGGGATGCAGTGTGGGGGCAAACGAGGAAGGCTGGTCGTGATGGATGCGGTAAGTTGATTCCACCCTGCGTCAGGGCTGGAAACATAATTCAGAGATAAATCTTCCTTTCGGAGTTTACTCTGAAAATTCAATCTCTAGATGCCCACATGGCACCTGGGACCATATCTGTGGTGTTCCTGTTTTACCAGATAAGAAAGATTATCAGCATTAAACATGCCCTGAATAGGCCAACTTTCATCAATCAGAACAAATGACTTTTACATAAAACGAACCTCCTGATATAGCCTTTTCCTTGAGCACCCTATAACATACACTGTTTTATCAGCCAAGGAGCCTAATTTGTTTTTTCAGTCTTCTTTTTGTAAAAAACAAAATTTCAGTGTTCCTCCCATTCCCTACCTCGTGTCTTAGCTCTGAAGAAGTAAATTGAATTGTTCTGGAAAGGTTTCCTCTTCACAAAGCCCTGTTGATTGCCATACAATGTTTCGTAATTTCCTGTGTGATTATGGAGTGTTTGAGGATTTATCTCAGTCACTCGGCACATAGCAGGTTCCTCGGCCTGATCTGTCATTTTCAGGATGAACATTTACTCACTATAAAGGAAAGAGGGAGAGAAAGAATCGCCTGTTTTCACCTTCAGGGCTGCTGCTCTTCTAAAAGAAATTTTTAAAATAATAGCTTAGGCTCTCGGCAGTGCTCGTCCAGATGGTGCTGGAGGGGAGGAGAGAGAGGGTGTGAGCACCCACCACACCCCAATACCCGCTGGTGCGATTGGAGAGGGAGCACAGGAAGCACCTCAGTACAACCGCCTCTAGCTTCAAGACTGTCCATCGCTGATAGCCAACGTCTTAACAGTAATGGGAAGAATGCAGAAAACAAGCACATTCTTTAAGTGGAAACAGTTTGTGTGTATGTGTGTTGACAGTTTTGCAGATTGCTTTGCACTCACAAAAGCCCTGCATTTGTGTTTGCTCTCCGGTGTGTCTTGAAGGGTGAGGAGGCGGCTCCTGAGTCAAGAGGCATCGGCTGTCTTCAGCTGACAGAGCAGCAGGCTCCCTGGTTGAGGGGCCCTTCACAGAACATTGTGGGATCATTCACTTGGGGGTTTACATGGAATTGGTTGGCATTCACTAGGGGTCCATTCATCGGGGTCCACTAAGTCCATCAGTCCGGGACTGAGCACCTTTCGCAGGTAAACAGGAAGACTTTTGCTCTAGTGTTTTTGGTACAATGTCAAGTCTGTGATCAAAGAGAGCTTGGACTAACGCTATTGTTGAAGTCAATTCTGCTCTTTTCTGGATGTTCTTCTCCTTTAAATTTGGTTCGTCTTCTCCTTTCATTGTATTAAGTTAAATGTATCCCCATGAGTTCTGCTACTCAGACCTGGAGATCAAGGGAAGACCCGAGAAGGGGGCCTATTCTCTCGGAGTATGATATCTTTTAAATTCACTAGCAGCAGCGAGGGGAGACCCATCTGGCACCTTCTCCAGAATCATAAATCCACTCGTGTTTTCAAAATCTCTAGAGATTTTCCCATCTTTGTCTTGCTGGCTTGTAGGAGCTACTGCCTACAGTAATGTCTTGTTCTTTGTATCATTTTACTTGACCCAGCTATGGTCATTTCTCACCTATCCACACAGTGGGTTAAACATACAGAATTTTCGTCATAGACAGCCCCGAAGTTTCCTCCTCCTTTGCATCATCAGCGTCATTATGCGAGCCGAGCTGAAGTCGGTTGCAGAGACAGGGGTAAGCCGGCAGGTCTGGCGCTGCTTTAGTCACTAGAGCGTGGTCAGAGAATCGAAGGACACAAAATCCAGGACAGTTAAGTTTGCCGCCATTTCCTCTATAGTGTCACCAGCTTCTCCTAGTCATCCAGTGGTGACACATGGCATGACAAGCAGTCTCTGCTCTGGTGTCATCTGGTTCGTCTTTGTTATTTCAAGGAGTCACTTAATCAGGAAAACAGGTAGAAGAGGGAAAGTGAGACCGTCTTGAACATGTCTCTGAGTGACACATTTGCCTTACACGCTGTCAGCCCAGATTCCATCCCCGGCACCCCATAGTGTCTCCCCATCCTTTGCCAGGAGTGATCCCTGGGTGCAGAGCCAGAAATAAGCCTTGAGAATCACCAGGTGTGTCCCAAATAAACAAACAAAAAGATGTTTTTCTCAGGCCAGATAGATAGTTCCACAGTCTGAGCACAAGAAGCAGGATTTCAATCCATGAGCATTGCTGGGTATGGTCTAAAATTTATTTTAAGTTTATTCATTCCTTAAATATATTCAGTGAACCAGTGAAATAAGAGCTACTCCCTAGAGAAGAATCTAGCATATCACGAATGCCCATCTTATCCTAGTAGATTACAATCTAGTGACATTCACAAGTAAAAAACATATTTCACACACAAATATGTCTCAGAACCCAAAGAAAGAGTGGCAGTTATATGTGGTTGTTTCTGTGCATGCATGCACATATGTGTCAATGTGTGTATGTACATAGGTATATATATATTTAGAAAGAGATGAACATACTATTACATACTCAGGTATGTATATGTATATATATGCCTATATATCGGATATATGCCTATGATATACATAGGCATATCTATAGAGAGAGTATGTTGTACACTGTGTATACACATACTAAAGACATATATGTACATATGTCTTTAGGTTTTATGCCTGATGTGTTTTCAGGTTTCAGAACTTGTAATGGTGAAACAGCTGAAGATAAGAAATCTTGACCCATCATGAAAAAATGTCCTTTCTACAAAATTCATGCTCTATATTTCAAAGTCAAATACCATGATATCACAGCAATTTTTATCTTTCCAAACATTTTCATATGACCCGTTTAGTATCGCTGCCACCTGCATTAATCACCAGTTAAAATTCTTTCAAAGCATAATGTTCACTCCACCAAAAAAGTTTATTTTATGGCAACATCTTATCATACGCATGATCTGTCCTGTGCCCTTTGGGATTAATTTTTAGTTCACAGGTGCATGAAATATTCACATACTGTCAAATGAGGTACCACCTTCGACCTGTGTAATTTGAAGTAATTGCTTATTTCCAATTATTGTATTTTCTGTGGGAGACTTATTCAATAAAGTGGCTCATTATAATAATTACACTACACCTTTCTAACAGAAATGACATCTCTCAGGCCCTGTTCATTATTTTGTATGTTTCTATGTACATTTCCTCATTTATTGCAGTATGTCGGTAATTTCTGAAGAGAAAAAGGAAAATGAGACCTCTGAAACTCCCCCAATTAGAAACAGAAATATGCTGCTATAAATTCCTCATCAAAAATGTTGGTAGGCTCCCTAGAGTGTTCGGACGGAGTTTCTCTTGGTTAAAATGGCTGACTTTTGAAGGGTGAGCTACTAATTGAATTCAAGGCTCTGACTCCTAATATCCAAGCGCTATTACTTCCCAAGAAGATTCTCATTTCATGTGAGTTCTCTGGTGATTAGCCAGTGATTGAGTAGATTGAATAACGATTTTGATTAATTGCAAGAGTGAAGTCTGAGTTTACAGAGTCAGAACACGTAAACTATAAGTACTACGCTACCTCCTGAGCGAAGTGCTGTAACTGTAAGTTGGAGTTAACTGCAAGTACTATTATCCCTGTCCCAAGTTAGAGAAACTCGCTATTCTCAGTGCTTTGATGTTGTTTTAACAAATCAATTAGATAATATATTGGACAAATGGAAAAATGACTAGATTAGGATTTGTATAGGATTTTAGGTAAGAACTTCTTTGTGAGTTTACCAAATATTTCAAGTCAAGCAGATGTTTTATTACAGTGTAGTTTAGGAGATGCTTGCTTCCTTTAAGTCTTCTTAATCCTAGTGACATTTTTCATAAACATCATAATATAGTGAAAATATCTGAACAATGAAATGGAGCAATCCAAAGTTATAGTCATAATTCTGCACTTTATTATCTGGATAACCTTAAACAACTTAATTTCTACGATCCTCTGATTTCTCATCTGTAAAATAGAGATAGTAGCTATCTATGAGGCTTCATTTGAAGATCGAGTTTAAAATATGTCTATAACATCTCACTACACTTTCAAAGAGCCAGGAGAGTTAAAAAGGATTTAGAGGGCTTGAAGTATATATTTTTTACTAGATAGCTGTAATGACATTTGTGCAAGTCTAAATTCAATGATTAGAGAATGTACATTCCAACACAGAACACAGGACTGATTTACAAAACACAAACACTTACTTAACTCAAAATTATATATAAAATATAAATACATATAATTCTTCCCCAAAAGATGCTATTTAAAGAAAATAACATATCAAATAAATATATGTCAAATAGCCCCCAAGAGATGCTATTTAAAGAAAATGTGATAGAATTAGAAACCAAATAACAGCCACAAAAGCGCTCATACACTGGTAAAATTTTAAATCACTTCTAAATCAGGGCATAAAAGAAACCACAATAGAAATTAAAAGCATCTAAAATTGAAAAAATCCAGATGACACATATCAAATTTGGGCACCATGATGTATGTAAATTACTTCTCAATAAAACTAGAGTAAAGAATTATGAAAAGTAGCTGAAGGCATTTTAGAAGGAAAGTATAACCTTACATGCACTTACATGCCTAATTTAAAAAGAAGAATAAAGACTAATATTTGGGAGTGGAGGTATATCGACTGTTCTCAGGGCTTGCTCCTTGCTCTGCACTTACGGATCACTCTTGGTATAGCTTGGGGGACCATATGGGATGCCGAGGATTGAACCCAGTTTGGCCAGATACAAGGCAAGTGCCCTGCCTGCTGTGCTATCTCTCCAGCCCCAAAAACTCAATTGTTATAACTTGAATCCAACTCAAATGACAAATTTTTTAATGAAGAACATCAAATTGTTATCAGACTTTTCAGTAGTGATGATTTATACCAGAAGAAAATAAGTTGCCCTAGGAAAGAAAGGGCCCTAGAGACTCTCAGACATGGGGCAGATCTGCTCCTTGCTCTCCCTGTGCCCAGCCACTCATGAGGTGCCCGGGAGGCATGGCGGGTTGTAGCCCTGGCCTGCCACCACAGCAGAGCCCACAACAAGTCAGATGACCCCTCCCGACCCATGGGGGCCGCCATCTTCCACATCCGACTTCCCTCTCGTCACAACTCCACCCAGCAGATGAGACTATCAAAGCCTGGATCATCCACCCCCACCCCTGCAGCAGATTTTTTCAATCCGGCCCAGGTATGCTGAACCAGAGACTCTCAGACATGGGGCAGATCTGCTCCTTGCCTCCCTGTGCCCAGCCACTCATGAGGCGCCCGGGAGGCATGGCAGGTTGTAGCCCTGGCCTGCCACCCCAGCAGAGCCTCACAACAAGCCAGACGACCCCTCCTGACTCCATGGGGGGGCCGCCATCTTCTACATCTGGACGTCCCTCTCATCACAACTCCACCCAGCAGACCAGACTATCACAGCCGGTTCGCGCGCGCCGTTAGCAGCCACGCGGTTCATCAATAAATGCTTTATTCAGAGGTGACTACAACAGTATGCCACCCGCACAGCAAGCCTGGCAAGCTGCTCGTGTCGTATTTGATATGCCAAATGCCAGTAACATTTATATTAGATCATTCCCATGACCTAATATAATGGTTAGAGGCTCTTTATGTTCCTGGAGCAAGCAGATGCCTTTGGGTTCTACTAGCATGAGACAGGACATATGGAGATATTACTGGTGCCCGCTCTAGCAAATAGATGATGAACAGGAAGATAGTGATAGTGATAGGAAAGAAAAATGTGAGCCTGGTATCCAGAAAAATGGACTTTCACATTTAAAGGCACAAAAGGATTGGTGTTGAGAATTAGAAATATAATTATGTGTAGAGCTACAACTACTTAAGGATTAACATGAAGAATGTCACATGCAATAGCTTTTATCCTATGAATAAAGTACAGCTATTCAAATAAGGGGGATGAACAGCAAAGATGAAAGTGCCTTTCATATGTTTATTAATTATATTGTTGGGGCCAGGGAGATTGTACAGTCACTGTCACTGTCTTCCCGTTCATCATCGATCGGCTCGAGCGGGCCCCAGTAACATCTCCATATGTCCTGTCTCATGCAAGTAGAGCCCAAGGGCACCTGCTTGCTCCAGGAACATAAAGAGCCTCAAACCATTCCATCAGGTCATGGGAATGAGGTCTATAATTGTTACTGGTATTTGGCATATCAAATACGACAAGGGTAGCATGCCAGGCTCTGCCGTGTGGGTAACATACTCTTGTATGCTCCAGCCTTCAAACTAAATCTTTTTTAAAGTTCCAACAATAGCGAGGGGCAGGGCAATAGCAGAGAGGGTAGGGGGGCTGCCTTGCATTCAGCAGACCCAGGGTCCATCTCTGGCACTCCATATGATCCTCCAAGCCCACCAGGAGTGACCCCCTGCATACACTGGGTGTGATGAAAACAAAACAAACAAAAGAAAGTGTCTTAAAATTCCATGGGGGGGCGGAGTGATAGCACAGCGGGTAGGGCGTTTGCCTTACACGTTGCCAACCTGGGTTCGATCCCCAGCATCTCATATCGTCCCCCGAGCACCGCCAGGAGTAATAACTGAGTGCAGAGCCAGGAGTAACCCCTGAGCATCGCCGGGTGTGACCAAAAAAAAATGCAAAAAAAAAAAAAAAAGGAATCATGCGTTCTTTGTGTGCTTCTTGGCACCCCAACCCCAATTTAAAAAAAAACTACAATAAATTCTGAATTTTGTTTTATTTTAGGGCCATACCCAGCTGTGTTCAGGGCTTACACATACATAACTCTAGTTCAGGGATCACTCCTGAGGGGTTGGAGAACCATATGTGATAATGGGGACTGAACCAGGGTCTGCCCTGTGCAAGGCAAGTCCCTAAACCCCAAAATTCCAAATTTCATATACACTGACTTGTTTATGAGGAAAGTGAGATTCAGAGATGCCGAGAATCTTCCAGGCCTGAGAGACAGAAGAGCAGATAAGGTGCTGCCTTGTGTGCTGCTGACCTGGGTTCTATCCCTGGAGCCACATATGGCCCCCAGCTCCATCAGGAGTGGTCCCAGAGCCAGGAGTAAGCCCTGAGCACCACTGGGTCACTGGGTGTCACACACACACACACACACACACGCCAAAAACAAATAACCTCAACAGAATCTTCATGAGGTTTACAGCTGCTTAAGAGCTAGAATTTGTCTATCTAGATGGGAGGCTGCCCCCCTCTCCTCCAGGGACTTATTACAATGTCTGGAGACCCTATCGGTTGTCATACTGAGGAGGGAGGAGCTGGAGCAATAGTACAATGGAGGCCTGAGCCATAGCACAGCGGGTAGGGGGTGGGGGGGTGTTTGCCTTGCAGCAGCTGACCAGGATTCGGGTTTGATCTAGGAGTAATTCCTGAGTAGAGGCAGGAGTAACTCCTGAGCATTGCCGGGTGTGACCCCCAAAAAATAGTACAGTGGGTGGGGTGCTTCCCACATCTCTGGCCTAAAAAACCAACACACCCACAGGAGGTATTTACTAATGACACCTAGTAGTCTAGGGATGTTTCTAGACATGCCTGATCACTTGATTGTACAGTGTGTAGGGCATTTCTCTTGCACATGGCAGGTTTGATTCTTGGCATCTCATTTGATCCCCTGAGCACTGCCAGGAGTAATTCCTGAGTGTAGTACCAGGAGTGTCCCCTGAGCATCACAGGGTATGACCCCACAACCAAAAACCCAAACAAACAAATAAATAAAAGACTTATTCTTGTATTGATGTGTTGCCATAGCTATTTCAGTTCTGAGATTGCTGTCTATGAAACAGGAATACGAACTAATGGGGAATGATAGAATGATATCAATCTGTCATCCCTCAGAATGTTTAATAGGAGTCTTATAATATAATTCTGTCATCGCATCATTTTAATAATCCAGATTGTTGAGGGGAGAAGCAGACACAGATGTCATAAAGAAGAGATTAAGCAAAACCCAGCACCCTAAATTTAAATTGGAAACAGGAGAATAAGCTCAGGCATCATGGGGGGGGAGGGGCATGTTTTCTAGCACAGCAGCACGGATCTCTCCCCTGCACGACCTGATCTTCAGAGCTTCTCTGAAGTATAGTCCTGGAGGTCCCAAGTCCCACCAATGAGGACCCTTGAAAACCGTGTACCCTAGAGCCTGAGCACTGAACCACCAGCCCACTTGCTCTCGGATCCTCAGGAGCAGTCCCAAGACCTCTGAGCTCTGCTTGGGAAGAATAAGAATAATAAAAGAGTCTCCTCCTATTTATCATGGCTTTCCCATGAGTGATACTATTATACTATGAATTATACTAATATACACACCAAATCATACATGAGGGGAACGGCCTCATTACTAAAGCATTCCTACTTATAAAAACTAAAATAAAATAGACAATTTAGCAAACTGAATCAGTGATCTCAGCTATGCCACAACCCTCTGGAGCACCAAGGAGAGAGAGCAGAGACCGGAGCCTGCTAACAGAACACCACCTACAGCCTTGCGCAGGGATGAAGGTGAGTGGAGCCGAGAGGCCCCTCCCACGGCTGTTTTGAAGAGGTGCAGAGAACAGAGAAACTGAAACTCCCAAACTGACAGCACCCCAGGTTTCTGGGAGCTACAGGTTCTTTAGTGCTAATGAGAGCCTATACATTTAAAAACAGAAAATAGGATAGGAAATGTTTGGAAAAAAAGCCTGTCTTAGTTATTGCTCAAAGTATCTAGCCAGAAACTGTGTGAGCTGAGTGCCCAAGCTCTTAAGCTACATGCTAACACGCACAATTCTGGAGATATTTTTTTAAACTGCAATTCTAAAACAAAGACGTTTTTATTTCAGTATTTTCTTGAGAAGGAAAATTAAATTTAGTCTCGTAATTCTTCAAAAACTACTTTGTAGCATCAACTGTATTAGAGTTACAAAATAAAATCACTTGATCTTAGCCAAAAGGCCGAGAAGCGATACAAAATAAAATCAAAACCACCAGAGCGTGACTTCTTACATGTTTTGTTGCATAAGTCTTCTTGCATCCAGGATGAACAATTGCTCCTGTCCTTAGAGCTGTGATTCGAATGGTCAGGTCTGAACTGATGTATCAGGAAGAGATGTGGGCAGTTCTGCTACACTGCTGGCTCGAGAGTTGTCAGTAGATTGATCTTACCGCCAGTTGAGGGCGCTGCCAAGCAGTGTATGTAGCTCAGAGTTACTGATTATCACTCGCACGAAGAAGTGTTATGCAACTTGACCAAAGAAAGCAGCAAAGCAAAGAGATTACCTAGATCATCCGCCTGTGCCTTCTGCACTAGAGAAATAGTAGGTCAATGTATCGCTATCTGAATTACCTGTCGGAGCTATCGGTCACTTATTGATGGATGTTAGACAGATATACAGGATTGATAAATGCTAGAGACCCACTAGGATCCATGGCTCTCCTTTCTTCCCTCAGAAACATTTCACAATTAGGCTGAAACTTCCACTGTATCTGCTGTTCGGTCTTCAAACCACCCTCGAGGACTCTTGACAACCAATATTAATGCTGTGTTTTGTTTGCATCACTCAAGTTCTAGACAGAGGAGATTGGTTTAGGGATATTACCCTTAGACAGCCCTTGGGGGCCTCCCGGCTATACCCCAATATAGGACTAGGGTTATAGGATATTCCTATGGGATAGAGACATGGCAGAGGTAATTCTGTAAGTGCTGACCTAGATACAACCTGAGGGTCCCGGGAAGGTTTGCCCACGCTTCACGAGTCTGGGAAGATGGTTGTGCTCAGACCATCACCGGGCATGGAGGGAGGATAAGCGGGATATGGCATTGTCCCTTATACAGGAGCAGATGGAGTGTCTTGTAATTGTTCCTTATACAGGAACACGCTGTCTCCCTGACACCCCTTTCTCACAACATGTACACGTCTGCACCTGAGCAAATGCTCTACCTGATGGGGTGCTGTGTCCCAGAGGGGACAACCTTCCTCGGACACACTGTCCTCACGGATGCCCACTGTTACCCAGAGGCGCCATTCTAGCAGGTGAAAGAGTGTTTTCTGGTCTGATCTCCTGAAAGACTTCAATGTACTTTCCCTAAGCTATTTTTAATGACCTGCTCTCCTTGTCTACCCATTTACTGATTCTCCAAAGAGTTACAGGGAATGACACCAGCAATTCTGTTTTCACCATTAGTGCTGGGCGGGGCGGGGCAGGGGGCGGGGAGCTGGTACTACTTTCTTCCCATGAGAGGAAATTGCTGGTGTGTTCAGTGACCCTTCCCCTGATCTGCTGTAAAATCAAAAGTTATTTTGCTCTGAAGATGTTTCCTAGTTCCTTCACTGTGACCAATTTGCTACTCTCCATTTCTTCTCTGCCTTGAACACACAGATTGACAGTCGTAGCCTTGATCCCTGGCTATGTGCAGAGCAGAGCTCTGGCTTGGATGATCTGCTCTGAATGGACGCGGAACCATTCTGTCTTCTGCCCTTTCTGCTGCTTCCTCAGCTCTGACACACTTTTCTCTCCCACTTGTGTTGTAGCTCAGCGCCACAGCTTGCACTAATTTAACTTGCTCCAAGCACCTGGTTTCAACTGCACCCACTGCTTCCTTTGCTTGAAGAACTCTTGTTGTTATCAATATTATTGGATTGATTGGATTTTAGCCATCCTGGCTTCCAGTGCTGCTGATATCGTGGTTTTATGCTTAAATGATCCCAGAACCACACCCCCCGCAGTGTCTCCGTCCCTCACCCTGACCCCTATTCCCTGTGCCCCCAAGCTTCCTGCTAAAACCCAGTTCTTGCTTTCTCTCACCTTTGGGCATTAGTTTCTCCCAAACTCTGTCCCTTTATATCCCACAGATGAGTGAGTGTGTGTCTGTGACTCTCCTGCTTACAATGCCTCCTGGTCGTCTCCAGATCATCCAGTGTAGCTTCAGGTGGCTGGATTTTAGTTTTCTTGCAGAAGTATTCCATTGCTTAAATTCCAGTGTCCTTATCCAGCTGTCTGTTCTTTGATGTTTGTGTGGTTTCCAGAGTTTGGTGTTCTGAGTAGTGCTGTAATGAATTAGGACTGCAGATGTCTTTCCTGAAGTGTCTGCGACAGAGGCAGGCTGGGGTGTGGGGTGGTGGGAAGGAAACTGGGGACATTATTGGTGGGAAATGTGCACTGGTCAAGGTTCAGTTGTTGGAGCATTGTATGACTGAAGTCCAGTCATGAACAGCTTGTAAGTGTATCTCACTGTGATTCAATAAAATAATTTTTTTTTAAAATCCTATGCCTTTTCTGAGAGTGTTTGGGGTAAAAAGCAAGAATCAGGATTGCTGGATCATGGGAGATCGATTCGAAGTTTTCCGAGAAGCGTCTATGTTGTTTACAAAGAAGGCTGGACCTGTTGACATTCCCACCAGCCCCCCTGCGTATCTGTTCTCAAGACTCTCAATTCTATTCCATCAGTCTGAGATCTGTCCTTATTCCAGTTGATTATTACAATTTTATAGTATAGTTTGAAGTTGGGGAAAGAGAAGCCTCCCATCTTCCTTTTCCTAGGTTTGCTCTGGCAATTTGGAGGTGAGGGACGAAGGGGTCCTGCTCTTTACTCCATATAGACAAGGAGTTATTCGCAAAGACCCCACAGAACTTCCCCTTCTTGAGTGACATCTGTCTGACTCTTCCAGGCAGCTTCGTCTGCTCCATCATGAGTGCTGCAACCTGCCTTCGCCTTTCCCTCACATGCACCATCTACTGTAGACACCTTGGGGTTGATGCTCTCATGGATCATATTGGATTTTTCCGTTTCAGAGAGCCAAAACTTGGAATACTATTTATGTTCTGTCTCCAGTGGTCACGAATATCCTCCTCAGCTCAGCTGGCCTAATTTCTGGATCAAAGTCAACCATCGTTGTCCATCGATTGTCTTAGATCTGCCGAAGTCCCATTTGTTCGTGACTTTTCCGAGGATGGCAGGTCACCCCTGTTCTACTGCCTGGCTCTCCATTTGGCTACGGGGCTACTGCTGCAGTGTGACGGCAGCATCACAGAGCTGTTTGGGGAACGCACCTCCTGGCTAATAAAACCCACCTCCAGAACTTGTTCTTTTATTTTTTCTGAGTCCTCTTCTATCAAGTCCATGTGGAAAATCCCTTGAGAGCTTATTTCATTTCTCTCCCTTCTTGCAGGTCAAACAGCTCCAAAACTCATCATCCAGGGTAGAATGAATATAGACCAAGTATTGAAATGCAGATGTATGTGGGTTCATGAAACTTGTATTAACCAATAATGATCAGGAGTCAGTAGTGACTTCCGTGTTCTATTCTTTGGAAACAGAAAAGCTTATGTTCAGATGTAAGATCCATTCTAGTGAGTGTAGTCAACACAGCCCAGATAAAAATAAGATTGACGAACAAAATCTACTGAATGAACTGATGGAAACAATTTGCAATTTGATACTAAATGCTTTAGTGGGTTAAAAAAAGTCATTTTTAATATTTTAATCATTTCTCTGTTCAATGCCTTTGATGATTCACAAGTTTATGTGACTTTACCTTCCAAAGCTAAAGCTGTGCTCATAATTTTACAGCTGCGCAAGTCTGTTTTCAGCATCAGAGCAAGGAACCTTCTGGAAAAGGAGACTGCAGTCACTAAGATCTTAAGGTAACACCATTAAATGTTGAAACATTTCAATACAATGTGATTATGTTAAGCAAAACCAATACTTTGAATGAACAAATTTTCTGAATATCAAGATATATTTTCTGCTAGAAAGTAGATTTGGATGTTGAGGTATATATAAATATGTCAAATATGTGTTTTCCTATAAGAGCCATGATCTATTAGCTCAACTGGCATTTCTTTATTTTTTTGCATTGAATATGAATTTTAAGTATAAGCATTTACCAAAAAAAAGGTGAAAAAATCTCACAGTGATTCTTCCAAGTTCTGTCTTTTTGTGATAGCCAATGGACAAATCTCCGTTTTAAAAATGATTCCCAAAGTGAGTGACAACCTCCTCCAGAGGGCTCTGGAGCAATAGGAGGGCTGCAAGGAGAAGGGGCACTAGCCCAGGGTGAGGTTGGAGGGAACTTCCTGTGTGCTCCCTTAAAGGAGATTTCCAGGGGAGAGCTGAAGAATTTTCTTTTGAAAAGGGGGCAGTCGGCAGGTAATTTGGGACCCTCTGATATAAAGGGAAATTGTGAAAGGAATAGCTTTAAGAAAATTCTAGTGAAATCAGGCTGCAGCTCAGCAGGGGAGTATGTGCATTTCTAGCACAAGGCCCTGGGTTCTACCCCATGATGAAAAAAAAAAAGTCTTGCTGTTGACTCTGAATAATCAAAACTTCCACTTAGAGTGCCATTTGAGCATGTAGTCAGCTATTTTATGATGCAGAGTAACGTGATCACTGCAAAAAGACATAAGCATTTGGAATATCATTTGGGCATATTACAGGATCATATGTAAATGATAAATTTAAAAATTGGGAGCTAACAAGGTAAATTCATACTAAGAAGGTAGTTCCAGACTTGTACCAAATGGAAAAAGATATTCCACCTTCTTTCCTAAAATTAATTAATTGATCATTAACTATTTTTTCCCAGAATATGTAGATATATATCACTAGAACCTGGATAACTTTAATGGGGAAATAATGGCTAAGTATGTATGATATGATAAACTGTATTACTTTATAAAATTACCTGTAATTTATATGCAAAAATTATCCTAGCTAAACAAAACTGTATTCAATTTATTTTCTATTTTATGTTGAATAATAAGCTATACATAGAGTTGAGTCTGTGTTAGCATCCCTTTTATTGGTTGAGCTTAAATAATTCCAGAACTTGTTACCATCAGGAAGTTCGATGAGAAGAATCTAAAAGTCCCCTTGAAATAGTGAAAAGAATATTTCTAAGAAAACATGTAGCACTCCTGTCTTGATTTTCATTGGTCTCCAGCTGACTTATTTCTGGAATTACCATCATATAATGCTGGGAGGCTGAACTAGAGTACTACCTAGTATTTCAGGATCTGGCCTCAAGTCGTAACTCTCCTGAACAAGTTTATGGCAGGGTAAATACCTCAGGTGACCTCACAGATGCTCCCCACTGCTTGGAATCTCTTCTCTGCTCACAAAAGCAGGTTAGACACTGGATCGGGATGGCTGATCCAGCCTTGGTTGGACTCAGGGAAGACACTTCAAGCCAGAAAAGAATCACATGGGAATAGTAGTGCTTGTGCTATCCCCAACCTGTGTTCTGAGTCTATCTAGGAATTCAAGAACCAAAAGGAACCCACTCTCCTTGTTGGAATAATGGTCATCCGGCCGCCATGAATATGCTCCCAGGGTTCCCAGAGATTCTCAAGGCATAGGCAGACAAGAACACTTGGAAAGCAGTTATTTTCTGAGCCTCATTCCCTCACCCTAAGAAACGTTTCTTCATGTTCCATCTTTTCCCTTCCCACTATACCCTCAGTATTCCCTTTTTCTCTCTTTCCAAATATAAAGAAATACTCCCACTCCTCCATCTGATGTTACAGGGACACTATTATGGGTCTCTGTCTATCATGTAAAATTCCTGGCTTGCCAAATACAGGGCTTCCTCCTGGGTCCCATGGGTACTTGATTTTCTGTCCTGGTAACCAATTTATGGAAAACTTCCTTCCAGTAATCCACCTCCTGCAGGGTCAGGCTTCAGAAGCAATATGGCAGCAAGTGGACGTGTGTCAACATGGCTGTTTGAACTGAGGAATAAAGTCAAATTTGTTTTTCTAACTAATCTAGTTGGTGGGTTTTCAAGGAAAATGGCCTCTATAATTACCCAGCATCAAGAACATGAGAGTATGGGCTGGGCGAGCCCCTGCGGTTCTCTCTATGTGCCTATTGCACATAGGCAATAATGTCAAGATATCTCCTTGACTGCTCATCAGCATCATGAAGAGAACATGTAGGCGCTGAGTTGTAAATGGATGTTGGTTTTAGGATAAAGAAAGGTTATGGGTTAACTGAGCTAAATAAATAAATAAATAAAGACTTTCTCAGTAATTGCATGGAACCATTAGTTACCACTGCATTCTGATGCTCTAAAAGTGAGAAGGAAAAAACCCAGCAATCTAAAGCTCTCAGAAAATAAGAGGCCATAGTCAGGGTGGAAAAATAACGTTTATTTTTAGAGGGATACAGACTTGATATTTAGAAAGGCCATTTGGCTTTTCCCTTCTGTAAAAATGGTTTCCTTATTGCTAAGCTGGTGTCTGTAAGAACAAAGGACAAGACAGTGATGTCAGGCTGATGGTTCCTCTGGGGATACTTGCCTTGTACCCAACTAATAACATTAGCAGTACCTGTAGTGAGGATGGTAGTGGTGATGGGATGGCAGCGATATCCTACCTGCATGAGAAAGTCCCCACTAGCTGCTGGAACGATGCCAGGTACAGTCTGTTGGATACCCCTTGGTCTTCTCCCTTTATCCTTCATTCGAGGGGAACAGTTGTCAAATACTTTTGGGCACCTGCTGAGATCTGACATAGTCCCTCACAAAAACTTAATACCACTATGTTTTAGAAATTATCTTTAAAAAAAATGTTAGTATTGGTGGACATAAATAACCCTTGATGAAAACCTGCTATTTGTAAGTGGCTTGGACAGTTGTGTGAACTACCAAGAAAATGTCTAATCTGAAGATGTATCACTCAGTGCAAGTGGGTTTTCAGGACATCCCTAAAGGTAGCAGTGAAATTTCTTCTCATGTTAGTTTTGGGGCCACACATGGTAGTGCTGAGGCTACACGCAGTTTGGTGCCTAGAGTCTGCTCCTAGATGTACTCATGGGACCAAGTGTTGCTGGGAACAAACTTGAGCCTCTCAAAGCTTGCCTTTAGAGATGTCTCTCAGGCAAGAAAACTTCTCATTGACTAATATCATTAAATTCCTATACCAGAATTTCCCAGAATGGGTAGTTGTTCTGGTGATGGAGCGGCCTTAAATTCTTGCTTCTGATCACTGAGTTGCAGAGCTGTCCAGAATCTCAGTTGTCAAGACCCACATTTCCAAAGATCCATCTTCCACAGGAATGTGGGCCCTCATGATCCTGGCCAACAGTGTGTTCCATGTCTCTGCACACCCACAAAGAAAAACATATTTTCAGAGATCAAATATCTCATGGAATCTGAGATATCTGAAGCATCAATGAAGTCATTTTTTAAGCTGTTGATGCGGAATCATTTCCAACTTGTGTTTTTCTACTTTATTTTTAATGAATAGTTACTTTGAATAGATCTAAAAATGAGTTTTTAGAGTATATTCAGGAAGTATGATGAGAAACAAAATGGGCCTTTTGACAGAATTTGAAAATATTGTCATGTTCTTATATACTTAAATGCAGTGACTCCATTGGAAATACTGTCATATTCTCATACTCTTGAACTCAGTGACTCCATTGGCAAAAGTGAACTACTATATCTCTCTGTCTGTGTCAGAGAGCTCTGGGTGCCCCAACAAAATCCAGGAGCAGAATATAGGGATCCCCTTCTGCCCAGGAGTTCTGCAGCCAGTGGACAGAGAAAGACTTGTGAATCCAGCAGTTTCAAAGGCTTTACTCACACTTTTCTGGTATACAATCCAGCAATAGGAAAACCCAGGACTTCAGGTTCCTAGCTGGGCCCCAGCCATGTGTAGGTTTAGAATCCTAGGCCAAGATGGATTAGCTACCACATGCTAAGCCCAACAGGGAAGAGAACAGAGAGGAGAGAGAGACAGAGAGCCAAGAGGAAGAGAGGAAGAAAAGCCAGGGAAGAAAGCAGGCTACAGCTTTTATAACTCAACTTTTCAGCCCTGACCAGGGCCCACATCAATGGAAAGCAGTTAGGATCAATCCCCCTCAGGTAACTTCTCCCAGGACCTCACCTAGTCCTATTGAAATGTTAATTTTGAAGCCAAAGCTTCAGGTCCTTGGATTTCCACCAGGCCCTTTGTAGAGTGGGGAAGGGCATGCATCTGTACCAATGGATATTCTACAGCCAGGTATCTATTTCTCCAGGCCTTCACAAGATTCTCAACTTTTACTTCATAGTTGTTTTATATATTAGCCTTTAGATTTATTAGAGAGCCATGCTCGCTTGCTTGGAGGCAAACAGCATTTCTCTCTGGTCTAATTACTTAGAGATCCAATGTAACCAGGTAAAAAATTCTAGTAAGATCTATTTGATCCCACAATGATTTGGTAGCATAAGAGAAAACATTTATACCAACTAACATAGAATGCATGGTTAAGATATACTGCCACATAACATCACAGATTCAAACTGTTTTCTTGCCCCTTATCTACAAAGTGGCCTGCAGGAGGTAACTCCAGGCAAGATGCAAAGGCTCTGGGCAACAGTGTACTGCAACATGTCTGTATTTTTTGCCAGTCATCAGAACCAATGACCTCATATATCCAAGGCATAGACCTGTTGAGCCACATTCCTGCCATGTGTATTTTTTTTCAAGACTTAGACAAAAAGAATTCTGGGAGAAAAAAAGTCCCACCACTTAAGTTATAAAACCCAAGGTTGCTATTAAAATTGCTGCTGTTAAAATCACCATATCATTTGACTTCACTAAAGAAAAAGATAAGTTAAAAATGGTAGTAACCTTTTCCACTACATCAAATAAAATCAAAACAAAATGGCAGCATGCTTTCAAAAGCTTTGGTATCTCTACTTAGGACTCTAGTGCAAAGCCCTGACATTGAGCAGAAATACATTACCGTTCCTGTTCCTCCTTGACTGAATACACAGAGAAAAGTCAGAATAAAATAATTGTATATTTTAAAAGAAAGTAATAATATTAATGCAGTATTTGAGTAGTCATTTACATTGCTGTAGGAAACCCCACTCAGAGTGACTTTCTGGTCATTCACTAGTTAGATGGCATTGTACAATGTTTTTGGATGCTCTGTTATGATATTTGCATTCTGGTGTTTGGATCAGTGACATAATTTTCATTGCCATAAACTGGTATTGATGATTGTCTTAAATCTAAGGAATGGCCTTCAGATGAATGCTTTTACTACAGAGAAATTGAATATATTTAATGACTTCTGTAGGGCTAATTTTTCTCCTGTCATTTTAAGCAAATCATTTTTATTGACCACAAATGCAATTTATATACAATTTAAATACATATAAAGGGTATTAGGATTTTCTTCCCCAAAAAAAATCCAAAAACGTTATTCATTTGAGAATATTTCTGCAGCGTCTTCTAATGAATTTTCAGAGATACCAAGCACATAGGTCATTCTCTCAAGAAAGTCACATTTACCCTTAGAAAATATTTAGAACACTAGTGAGATATAGAAGCCTTCACTGGATCTCTAGTTTCTGAACATAGTGGGAACAAGAAAATCCAGACATGGCATAATCATGTTTCCTTTACTAAATGATTTTAACAATTCAAATCATTTATCTAAAGTGTCCATATGGTGAACAACAATCCCAGTGCTCATACTCGATGGTACATTCCTTTGGCTTGTGCCTTCTAGACATGAGACCAAGGTCTGCGGAAAGGGAGGTGAGAAAAAACAAATAATTAATGTTTATTACAAGTCATATGTGATGTCAGCTGGTATGTATATCCCATTCAATCTGCAGAACACATTCAAGCAGGAAAAAAATATTATTATATGCTCAGGTTCAAGAGGCCCAAACTGACTCTTTCAGGGGGGGGGGTAAGAAATTTTCCCCAGACCCCATACCCTGAGAACAGCGTGGTCAATGCCAGTCACAGCTGGTGCCCCAGGGCAAACATAGCCACATGCCCTGACAGCTCCCACTAACTGGCGAGGGGGGCCATGACTGTACTAACGTTGGTGCCCATTTACATGTGTGCCCCCATTGGGTGCTCTTGGCTGCCCTGATAGTTTATGCACTATTAGACTGTTAGCTCAGAATGAAGAAATGAAGACTCTGGATAAATGACTTGCCTGAGCTCAATCCCACCCTCCCACCCCCATCCATAGAAAGCCAGTGGTCTTAGAAACAAGCCATGCATGCAGCTATGAAACCCCTGCATGAACTTCGACTGTCTGCTTTTAGATCATAGAGGCTCCTTCTCAATCCCCACACTTCACCTGTTGACAAGCTAAATATCCCATTTTGCTGTACTTGGGGTGATATTTTAGGAAATGACAAATAAACACATATATATGTATATATATATATATATATATATATATATAGAGAGAGAGAGAGAATGTGTGTGGGGGGTTAGTTATACAAAGTTGCTAAGTCAAAGGGCCGTTAGAAGCTGAATTCAACCTTCTCCTTCCCTGCCAACATGCATCACAGCCCAGGCCACACCCTGCTGTGGCACCACATCTACCATCAGAGCCATCGTTTTCAGTTGGTGCAGCTTATACAAAGGTACTATATTGATATTGACCATAGCATTAAATATTAATACAACATTTCAGTAGTCAGTATTGCTTTCAATAGTTGTCTGATTTTATTGAGAAAAGCGAGTTGTTGATTTTCCTTATTAAGGGTTTTGAGGAGCCAGAGAGATAGTACAGGGGTAAGGCACTTGCTTGGCAAGTAACTGATCCTGGTTTGATTCCCAGCATCGCCTGTAATTCCCTGAGCATTATCAGGAGCATTATTGGTGCTGTGATCCCACAGCACCAACTGAGAAGTTAGTTCTAAGAACCACAGAATGACTCACAAACAAAACAAAATTGTGATTTTTTGTTTTTAGTCTGGAAAAATAGTGTAGAGGGTAAGGCACTTGCCTTGCATGCAGACAACCCCAATTTTATCCTCAGCACTACATATGGTCCCCAACACTGCCAGGGAGAACCACTGACCACAGAGCCAGGAGTAAGCCCCGAGCACTACCAGGTGTGGCCTACCCCAGCCCCAAAAATCATTTTTGTGACTTTTATGACTCCTGTGCACTTGTTGAGCAATTATCTGGAGATAACCAATGTATTAGGATTCACTAAACTAAAGAGATAAGAACAAATGCATATATACAAAATAAAATAATGAATATTTCAAAGTGGCAAAGGATAATTTGATTAAAGCAAATTTATATATATATAATGTTTTAATAACCAACTTCCTTTCCCTGAACTTAAAAAAAAGTTTATACTGCAATATAATTGACATCTAATATATTAGTTTCAGACATACAACATAATTATTCCAGGAGAGTTAGATACTGAGAAATGTTTACAGTAAGTACAATTAACATAATTCACCACCATGCATAGAAAAATAGTATGTTCTACTATCTACTATGTTTTTGCCTAGTACCTGAATTGGGGTTATCAAAGTACTACATTTTAGAGGCTGGAGAGATAATACAGTGGGTAGGGCACTTGCCTTGCATGCAGCTGACCCAGGTTCAATTCCTGCAACCAATATGGTTCCCCAAGCACCTCCTGAGCACCTAGGCAGTAGTCAACCCTAAGCACTGCTGGGTGTGGCCCAAAAAATTAAACAACAAAATATATTTTATTGAGACATTGGGATATATAATTTATAGATTATTTTTATATAAGCCCAGAATGATGGTTTTGCTTTGTCACTTTGTCATTGGAGCATAAGGAAATAATAAAGAAAAACAAATCTGTATAAAAATTACTTCATATGGTCTAGGTAGCTTTTGCAAACACCTGCTTTTTATTAAATTAAAAAGTGCAGTATTTGCACAGTAACTTACATTTTCTGATTCAGTCATTGAGTTACTAACTTTGAACTTCAGTGAATGACACATGTCAGGTTTCAGACATTTCATTTGCTGAATTGTAAGAGTTGTTCTAAAGATATGGAGTTCCCAAGAGTTTGTTTTCTTTTCTTCTTATTGTACCTAGATTAAGACATTAAGGCTTCTTGCATTTTTCCATTCACAATGAGGGTCTGGTTGTCAATGTAGTTATGTGTCTAAATCTGAAAGTTTTCTTAGAAGTAACCAGAACCGGAAGCCCTGACCCACTGTGAGAACTAGTGTCCTTTGTATGGACTAGGGTGGGGCAGATTCACAAAGGAGGCTCTTCTCTAGGATAGAAGTGCAGCTTCTTCCTCACCTCAGCAAGACCCCCTTGGCCCACCAGGGTGGCTGTTGTCTGGGCTTCTGAGAGCTCCCTGTCACGGGAGGAAGTCAGGTAAAAACTGCTTCCAGGAAATACTCATTATTCATTCTTTGGCACTATTCTACAGAGTTTGACATATTTACCTCTGAAGGACTGTTTTCCTGTTGTCTGTAGTGACGTTCTATTAACCGACATCTGGTAATACTTTATAATGCGTTATCTTGTGGAGCATAGGTTTGAGGAAAATCCCATGAACTTCATGCTTTGCAAAGTGATGTTGCAATTCCCTTAGATGGTAATTATTTTTAATACCAGATGGCATCTGTAATTGAACTTCTAGAATGGATGAGCATAATTTGAAGGCTGCTATGCCTCTCTCACTATAGGCTTTCTCCACGGCCTTGTTTGGGAACATTAAGAAAGAAGACATAGAGATAGAGAAGAAAGGATCCAAGTCCCCTGACACTCTTTCTATAAACAACTCATGGTGTTTAGAGGCCAATAAAGCTCCAATGATCTCTCTTGTAGCCATATCTTTGGTCCAATTTAAAAATATTTGAGATGGAGAATTGTCAAGGAAAATAGTGACAATTTCTTAAGACATCATTCTCTTCCCTCAAACTCCATGAAATATGTATACATATATATACATATATATATATATATATATATGTATATACATATATCATACAAGGGTTGTCAGAGAAGGGGTGATTGAAATTCCACATCACAAAGGCAGTGCAGAGCAGGGGTGGGGGGTGGAGAGAATCAATCTTTCATATGTTTTTTTCAAAGGCTTGGCAAGAAACCAGGGGGTAATATTTTTGCAACTGGGAATGTGTGTTTGCTGAAGAATATTCCCACATTTGAATCATCATCAGGGGTCCTGGTCTTGTTTTACTTTCAAAGGTAGAGAGGGCATAGCATTAACCCCAACTGGGGAAGGGAAAATGCTTGGCTGTAATTCTCCTCTAGGGACAAGGAATAAAGGGATTACACATGCCTGCATAATGGGGAATTTCCTCACTCACACAAGGCAAAAGACTTCATTATTTTTCACCAGACACTTGAAGCCTTGTGCTTCCCTGTTCCAGAAGGCCAAGCAGACAGGCATCTTTTTATTTTTATTTTTATATTAAGCTACTAGATAGAGTTTCTAAGAAACTGGCTTTCTGATACTTGCCGTGATTCAGGGATGCGGGGAAGAGGTCGAAGGTCTCCATCCTGAGAGACTCAGCCGTTCTTTCCCCTGAAGCAGAACCAGACCTCCCCACAAAGGTTACCCTGCAATTTTGATTTTTCTCTAGGCAGCAAATAAATTTCTTTACCCTGCAGATAGCATTATCTATTCTCAGGTGAAAGCAAAGCCATCTAGATTCTAAAGAAAAAATTGAAAACGGCAAACATTGACATACTATTACTTCTGAGACGCCCAATATTGAAGTCTTATGCCTCTGAGTAGGTTTATATGAACATGGATCACTCCACTCACATTGGCAGCCCACTACTCACTGGTTAAATATTAAAAATCCCCAATACCTTAATCCTTTGCTCTTGCAGGTGTCCAGTAACTCTTTTAAGACGAGGGCTGTGCCAGGGAGTAGATCAGGTCTCTTATTTAGGACAGCGAAGTGAGTTCATCCCAATGCCTTGTGGCTATGCAGCTATCTCAGGAAAGCTTTCACATAGGATGTAGATAAGATGTTTACAACGTTTTATTTTCCAAGAGCAGTGTCTTGATTTAAAAAGAAATAAAACTCTAGGTCTCATCTCTACAGCACATGGTTTGATTGGTCTAAAGGAAATCAAATGATTATTATTTTACTTTACAATGTTTTAGGTCACACCCAGTGAGGCTCAGAGGTTATTCCTGCCTCTGTGCATAGGGACTAATCCTGGCAGTACTTAGGGGACTATATGGGATGCTGGAGATCGAACCCAGCCCAGGTTGGCTACATGCAAGGCAAATTCTCTACCCTGCTGAACTATCACTCTAGTCCTCAAATGATTCTTAAATTCTCCCTATTGAAAGGTGTACTTCCAGCTCTGTTTGTTTGATTATTTATGTGTTCTATTAACATGAAAGTGATCAAAGATGGAAGTAAAACATAAGATCGTCACAGAAATTTGCAAATAGATATAGAGCACCTCTTGTATATAAGAATACGAGGGGAGTAAGGAAGACACAGCCAGATCCCATTCTCTGGGACTCTTTGGAGCAAGGTATATATGCAGGATTGAAAGACTCAAGAGTGTGTCATGAAAAGAGGGACTCCTGAGGTGATGAGCTGGAAGCAGGAAGACAGCTGAGGTAGGCCCTGCGGAAGGCATGCTGAGATTCAATCTCAATTCTCTTTAGAGAACAATTGGCTCTTGATGTAGTTTTAAGACCTGGTAATAGTGACAGTGATATACCGGTTACCAAATGCTGTGTTTCAAGTTGCTCCAAAGTATTGTGAGTTGAACACAAGGATGGGGCCTGGAGTGACTGTACAGTGAGTAGAGCATTTGTCTTGCAAGCACCTGACTTGGGTTTGATCTCAGCACCCCATAGGGTACCTCAAGTCCTCCCAGGAGTAATCCTTTAGCACAGAGCCAGGAGTAAGCCCTGAGGGAGTAAGACTTACTCCTCTGGGGCTGTGCCCCTCTAAAAAGTTAGCAGTATAAGATGATTTCAAATTTCCCAGTAGAAATAGGCCCAAAGGTCCTGGAAGTCCAGGCTGTCTCCCGGTTGGATTGGGTTTGGGGGTTGGGTTTGGGGGCCACAGCTCTCAGTGCTCAGGATTTACTTCTGGCTCTGTGCTTAGGGATCACCTGGAAGTGCTTGGGGAAACTTAGGGGAGCTGAGGATCATCCCTGGGTCACCGTGTGCAAGACAAGCTCCTTCTCTACTATCTCTTAGTCCCTTCACAGGAATTTTGACTTGCATGGGAAGAGCTCACCTCCTGGCTCACTCTTCTGGTTATTAATTGCATTTAGTACCTTCAGGACTATGAAGCTAAGGCTTTTTCTGCACCAGCTTTTAGGGGCACGTGCCCTTTTTCCCTTAAGAACTGAATCTCACATTCCTGTTCAACATCTGTGTGTCGTCTTTGGAGAAGCAGTGTCTGTAGTGTCTGTGTGGAGAGCAATAAAGAGGTCCCTCAAAATATTGAAGATAGATCTACCAGATAAGCAGTCCATTTTACTGGCATATATCTCTTCAAAGAACATAGAGACATTTATTTGAAAAAAATAATCTGCATTTCTGTATACATTGCAGTGGTATTTATAATAGCTATGATTTGTAAAGAACCCAAGTGCTCAATGACAAATGTGTGGATGAAGAAAATATGGTTATAGGACCAGAGCAATAGCATGGTAAGTAGGATGCTTGCTGTGCATGCAGCTGACCTGGGTTCAATCCCTGACATCCTGTATGGTCCACTAGGCACCACCAGAAGTAAACCCTGACTACAGAATAGGAGTAACCCCTGAACATCACTGGTGTGGCCCTACAACCAAAATCACTGTATCACTGTCTTCCTGTTCATCATCAATTTGCTCGAGCGGGCCCCAGTAACATCTCCATATGTCCTGTCTCATGCTAGTAGAGCCCAAGGCATCTGCTTGCTCCAGGACATAAAGAGCCTCAATCCATTCAGGAATGAGGTCTATAATTGTTACTGGTATTTGGCATATATATCAAATACAACATGGGTAGCTTGCCAGGCTCTGCCGTGCAGGTAGCATACTCTTGTAGGCATCTCTAGTCCAGCATTTATTGATGAACTTGCGCGCGCTGATAGGCTGGTCTGCTGGGTGGAGGTCTGACGAGAGAGAAGTCCGGGTGTGGAAAATGGAGGCCCTCATGGAGTGTGTGTGTGGGGGGGTCGTCTGGCTTGTTGCAAGGCTCTGCTGGGGTGGTGGGCCAGGGCTAGGAACCCACCATCCCTCCCGGCACCTCGTGAACAGCTGGTCACAGGGAGAGCCTGTAGCAGCTCTGCCCCATGTCTGCAAGTCTGAATAAAGACTCATGGCAATGCTAGGGAGAGTCTGAATAAAATAAAGAAATAAATAGCAAGGAAAATATGGTTATATACAATGGAGTACTACTCAGCCATATTTTTAAAAAAATGAAAGTATCATACTTGCTACAACATGGAAGGAATAGAGAGCATCATACTAAATGATGGAATTTACAAAGATAGACAAATACCTGGTGATTTCACTTATATGAGGGACATAAAAATAAGGAAATAAGTATAAATAAATATAAATGAATGCTTCTTTTCTCACTAGTAATTGAGCTACCAGAGGGGAAGGGATGTGAAACAAAGTGGGAGAGATCCGGTGGAGGGTGGTAGAGGGGTTTTGGTGGCATTGGGGTTGGTGTGCTCTGGTAACTTCCATTTGAAGAGATTTGATCCTGTATTTCCAAAATAAACAGTGTTCTAAGTCAACCTAACTAAGTTCAAGAAGTGGATTTCTCCAAAGAGCATCTCCCCAAATGGCCACTGGCTTCATCAGAGCAAATGAGAGAGAGAGTGAGAGTGAGGGAGAAGGAGAAAGAGGAGGAGGCAAAGGAGGAAGCACTGATTTAGTCAGGAGTAACCCACTCCATGCCTGTTTGCCTCTATTCTCTTGAAGAAAGTCACTTAAGTCCTAGCCATGCTCAGGTGAGGTTATCAAGCACCTTCTAAGAAATGGCCTCCACCCCGTATGATGGAACATTTACTTCTGAAAACACATTGCTTGAGTTAACAATACACATGTTGGTAGACACAGCGCCATGAGGGAGGGCTGCAGCTCCAGCCCCTAGAGCCATTACTTTTCAGTGCCTACCTTCCTCTGCCAAATACTACTTCTTCTGCAGCACATTTGAACATTCCACCTGACAGAGAAGACAGAAAAACAAGCAAGGACAACTCAGATTTAAATAAAAGTTCCTGGAATTCAAAACATGTTCCTACTCACCACAGTTGAGTCTTCCAGTTCCTTACAAAGCGAATTGAAAAGGTGTTCACATTCTCCATAGTTTGCAAACGTGACATGGAGACTTACTGCCTGTCATGTGCCTGATAAATACTCACGGCATCTTCTACTTTGTCATGTGCTGATTTTCGGCCAGCTGGAAGGCCAGGAACTGCACTTCCTAAGGATATGAGGGGAATGGTATAATGGTCCCATCTACCAACAAACATGCAATAAGATAAAATAATGCTACAGGACCATAGAAATACTACAGGGGTAAAGATTCTTGCCTTGCATATGGCTAACCCTGGTTCTATCCAAGGCACTGGTGGGAGAGACCCCTGAGCACAGAGGCAGGAAGAAGCCCTAGCATTGCCATGTATACCCCCAAAACTATAAATAATTAATAAAATAAAATAATGACACTACTGAGAGGTCTTGGGTTTGCAAATCTGGGAGTACAAACTTAGGTATCAGTCTGAATTGTGTTGGGCAGAGATCTCTATTTCAGAGGGATTTGGCAGGAAAAAGAAAGAAGAAAGAATTGTACAAGTTTTGTTGACCAAGAATAAGGACCAGTTATAGACTATAAATTAATTCTCTCGGTAAATCTGGCTTTGACTACCAGGACGAGATGAAATAGGAAAAGAAACGTATTTGCTTTGTTCTTGGAGTCCTGCTGGAATCAGGTCCTTGCCAGTTGGGAAATAGTTGGGGCTTTTTCCTAGTTAAAAGTTCAGTAAAATGTAGTTGTTTGACTTGCCTCAAACTGCCTTCCTATAGTCCCTAAAGAACTCAACTTCTGCTTAGGGAGATAAAATGACCAAATGCCTTACACGTTCTCCAAGGTTAGTTAATCACATACTGTGGGAACATGGCACATAAAATAGGATGTGTGTGTGTGCTTGCTTGGTTTTCACAGGGGAAAAATACTGATTTCTTTATATATATATATATGTGTGTGTGTGTGTGTGTGTGTGTGTGTGTGTGTGTGTGTGTGTGTATGTATATGTATATATGTATATATATACATATTATGAAGAGATGTGCCCGGAGCCGGAGGTTCTTTGTCCTTTTTAGCTATTTCTTCAATGCCTTTGAAGGCATTCCATGCCGCTCTCTTCCTCCTGCGCAGCTCAGGTTTTAGGTCGTTCATCATGTTGACTTCTCGACCTAGGTACACATAACTGCTGCATTCAGAGATGTTTGTTCCATTGAGAGTGAATGGGGCCTCAGGAACTGGTTCATTTCTCATGAACATAGTTTTCTTCAGATTCAGCTATAGACCTACCTTTCCACATTCTCGGTTAAAGTCAGCCAGCATTTGTGCCGCTTGGCTAATGTTTGGTGTTATTAGAATGATGTCATCAGCGAAGCGGAGGTGGTGTAGTTGCCGACCATCTATCTTCACTCCCATTCCTTCCCATTCTAATTGTCTCATGATGTTCTCGAGGGTGGCACTGAAGAGTTTTGGTGAGATGGTATCACCCTGTCGAACCCCTCTTTTGACATCAATGATCACTTCTTTGTAGAATGGTGAGATCCTGGTGGTGAATCCGTAATACAGCTCACGAAGGATCTTGATGTATTGGGTTTGAACACCCTGTTTGACTAGGGCTTCGATGACTGCTTCAGTCTCCACAGAATCAAAGGCTTTCTGTAAATCAATGAGCGTGAGACAGAGCGGCATCTTGTACTCCCTACAAACCTCAATGAGCTTGGTTACTGTGTGGATATGGTCAATTGTGCTGAATCCTTTCCGGAAACCTGCTTGCTCGCATGGTTGTCCTTCATCTAGTGTTCTGCTAATCCTGTTCAGGATGACTCGTGTAAACAGCTTGTAGATGACAGACACCGTTCTCCCTGCATTAACATACGCCTCAGAGACCTGGGCCTTACGAAGCAGGATGAGAATGCTATTCGGGTCTCCCAGAGAGGCATCGAAAGAGCTATGCTTGGAATATCACGTCTCACTCAAGTGAGTGAAGGAATCCGGAGTTCTGACCTCCGTCACTATTCCAGAATCAGGGACGCTGTCTCGTTTGCCAAGGCATCGAAAATCAGATGGGCTGGACATGTAATGCGATTTGGAGACAACCGCTGGACTAAAGCCATTACCGACTGGATCCCACGGGATGTCAAAAGATCACGTGGCCGCCCACCTACAAGATGGTCAGACTTCCTTGTTAAGACCCTGAAGGAACGGTTTGAGGCTCTTCATATTCCTGAATCAACCAGATGCCATTGGGCTACATTGGCACGTGATAGGGTCCAATGGAAATGTTACTGGCGCCCGCTCAAACAAATCGATGAATAACGGGATTCAAGTGATCAAGTGATACATATTATGACACCAAAATCCAGTGTCAGGTGAAGTGTGGATCAGGAGGTCTTACCAAAAGTGGAAATTACTGCAAACGCTGTGGGAGTCAGAGGTTAGGTAATACAGAGAAGGGAACATGTGTGAATAAATGTCGAATAAATAATACCAACCTAGAACTGAACATTAAATACAGGCAAAAAAATGCACATGATGGCCTCTAAGTGTATGTAGTGCAACCCACAATGTGTAAGAGAAGGAAAAGAGACAGAGGGAGAGAGAAAAGGGATAAAGAACCTGTCATTTAGGCAGGCTATGGGAGGGGGAGGGAATTGGGGACATTGGTGGTGGGAAATGGGCACTGGTGGAGGGCGGGGTGCTAGAACACTATGTGACCAAAACCTCTAAACATGAACAATGTTGTAATTATATATCTCACGGTGGTATAATGAAATATACCACAGGGAGAGCTGCTACTTGCTCTCCTTGTGCCCAACTGCTCATGAGGCACCTGGGAGGCATGGCGGGTTCTAGCCCTGGCCTGCCACCCCAGCAGAGCCTCACAACAAGCCAGACCACCCTCCCCTACTCCATGGGGCCTGCCATTTTCCACATCTGGACTTCCCTCTCGTCACAACTCCACCCAGCAGACCAGACTATCACAGCCGGATCATCGACAGCCACCCTGAAGCAGTTTTTTTTTTTTCAATCCGGCCCAGGTATGCTGAACCAGAGACTCTCAGACATGGGGCAGAGCTGCTACTTGCTCTCCCTGTGCCCAGCTGCTCGTGGAGGCGCCCGGGAGGCATGGCGGGTTCTAGCCCTGGCCTGCCACCCCAGCAGAGCCTCACAACAAGCCAGACCACCCTCCCTACTCCATGGGGCCCGCCATTTTCCACATCCAGAGTTCCCTCTCATCACAACTCCACCAAGCAGACCAGAGTATCACAGCCAGCTCGCGCGGCCGCTAGCGGCCCCACGGTTCATCAATAAATGCTTTATTTAGAGGTGACTACAACAGTATGCCACCAGCACGGCAAGCCTGGCAAGCTGCTTGTGTAGTATTTGATATGCCAAATACCAGTAACATTTATATTGGGTCACCCCCGTGACCTAATATAATGGTTTGAGGCTCTCTATGTTCCTGGAGCAAGCAGATGCCTTTGGGTTCTACTAGCATGAGACAGGACATATGGAGATATTACTGGTGCCCGCTCTAGCAAATAGATGATTAACGGAAAATAGTGATAGTGATAGTGGTATAATAAAATATTTAATAAAAAAAAAAAAAATGTTAAAAAAATACCGATTTCTCCTATACTTATTTATATCAGAATCCATATAAATCAGAGTGTCTAATTCTATATCTCATGTTAAAACACATCCTTGGTCAGTCTCTATGCTTGTATGCAATAAAACTATGTTTTTCTTTAAGACTCATGCAGCAAGCTCTTGTCATGCTTCCTTCTGAGCACATTGGATTCAAGATCTGGTAAAATCAGTTGAAGTCAGTCATTTCCTATGAAGCTTATTTTCCCAAATAACAAAATATTTGACCTGCTCAAAGAAAGTGGCTTATATGTGTAATTTTTTTTTTTGGATTTAATTTTATTTTACTATTTCCCCCACCCCCCCAAATATTATTACACCATTTTAGACATGCAATTGAAAGATGCTCATGTAGAGTTTTGGTTCTACAGTGTTCCAATACCCATCTCTCTACCCAAACCCATCTCCCATCACCAATGTCCCCACCTCCCTCCCCTCTCCCACACCTCAACTACTTGGCGGGTTCTGTATGTCATTTCTCTCCTCTTTATCTCTCCCTCCTGCCAAACTTTCCTGCTCTTCATGGAATGCAGTGCATTAAAAGACATTACTGTTTTCACTATTTTAATGGACTGCTGCGGCCACTTGCGGCCGCGACCTGGGCTCGAACTGGTTTTGCTCTGTTAATCTGGTCATGAGGCAGTTTCCCAGCGTCCGGACAGCGAAAATGGTGGCTAGTGTGATGGGCGAGTCTCATCCGGCTGCTTCCGGGACCCCCAGAGGTGACGGGCCCACTCCCAAAACCCGTCTGCCCTCCTGGGAGTCCCATAGTCAGCTGGGCCCCGGCGAGCCAAGTTCCAGCCTCCCCAGCCGCTTCAGCTTATATGTGTAATGTTTTATGTATGTGAAAACATCCTAATGGGGACCCTTTTATCCCTGTTCCCATGTTCACCTGCCCAGGGTGGACACAATCAGCTTCTTTCCCTGGCTATGGCCCATTTCCCTTCCTCCTAAATTTGCCCCTTCTACTTGAATTCCTTCCCTCTCCTCTATAGTGTCCATTTTTGGCAACTAAACTCCTTGTATTAGATTTTTCCCCCCCATATGTTTTCATTGACATGGATTTATGTATCTGTAGAAAAGTTGTTTTTTCTGGATATCACCTGGATTTTCATGGGAAATTTATTGTAGGTAAACAGGCTGGTTGTTAACTAGATTGTTGTTAACAGTGCCTAGAGAGAATTTTTATTGTAATATCCCCTCCCTGGACGCAGAACGAAGCAAGCCTTCAGAGTTTTTAGGTAAACTGCCTTTCCCAGGTCTCCCCTCCACGTTGCCTTGCCCCATCTTTCTGTTTTGCAGAAAATGACATGAGGGCCAGATTCTCACATTCCCAAGGACGGTGCATGACTGGCGTGGGGGGGGGATGCAGAGGACGGAGCTACTTCCTGGGCTGACAGTGCTGTGTCTGCCCACTGTGTACAGGAATCTGTAGATGAAGATGACCCTGAATGTTCAGCAAGTACCTGTGGAGTTTCCTAGTCCTAAACCACTGATATTTATTTCCAAAGAAATAGATGGGATATTGCAGCATATTGCAGTCATTTCCAAAGAAAAGACTCAACAAGCGGGTGGAAGCTGTTGATCCTTTGTTCTGCAGTGTGGGAGGTGGGCTGCTGAGTGCGGGAGCATCCCCTGAATGACTGGACTCACAGAAGTATCCGGGTGACCTTGCCACAGCAAGCCCCAAGGGCCCTATAGCTTGAGTCACTGTGCTTAGCTTTTGTGGGTTATCTCTGGCACCCCAGAAAAAGAAAAGGCAGAAGAGCAGCCCCTACCCTGAGACCAAAAAAATCTCTGGCAAAATCCTCTCAACCCACTGAAAACCACCAATTTCCACTTGAAACCACTGAGATTTGTGTTTGGCATAAATTCTGAAGCCATTACAAGTTTTAGCTGGCCCAGTTAAACTAGACCTTTATCTCCAACCCTCTCTCATTATCTCATTTGAAATGATATTGGCAAACAGTACTGTTGACAAAGAAGAATGTGGGGAGAGGGGAATCAATTAAGCGATTGGGGATTTTTTATATTATACACATTTAGGTGGTGGTTATCAAAAGTGTGCGTGCGTGCATGCGTATGTGTGGGGGGAGGGGCAAGAACTGAAACCTTCGGCTGCCGAGCATTCAAAGCAGGTTCATCTACTGCTGTACCCACCGAGCTACACCCTACCAGCCCCTTCGTATGATTACGTACAGCTTTCTGGTTGCAGGACAGAACTGAAACCCAGTCCCAGCCCAGTGAGGGAACCAGTCAGAGATAAAGCCTTCCTGCGCTTAGTCGCAAAAGTCTCCCCTTGCAGAGTGGATCTGCAGTTTCCTTGTGCACTCTCTTTCGAATCTCTGGACCCAGGAACAGGAAGGAGTAATCTTCCTGGAAGGACAGGAAGGCAAAGACGAAAGGAGGTTTCTTTCCCACTAGCCTCTAGAACATGGCAGTCAGGAAAGGGGAAAAGGAAAGTGGGACCTTCTTCTCCATAGACAATGATTTTCTGTGTAGGCCTACATATTGGTCATTCAAAAAAAAAAGGTTCTAGGAAGAGTCCCCAGGTCTGTTCTGCAGTTGTGGATGTGGTCCTTGACTTGCATGCTGGGAGACCTGAGTCCTTGAGTCAGCCTGAACCCAGCATCCTTTGCCATCACTAGTGTAGGCAGTTCATGCTCCCATTTCAGGCATAATAAAAAACACCAGCTTGAATGGATCCATTTAAGTCAAGCTGCGCAAGTTTCCTACTAGGTCTCAACTACTTAGAGGACACCCTTGTAACCAAGGAGTAAGGGTTACTAAGATAACGACTGAAGTTTAAGTCTTGACTGTTTACACAAATAATATTGTTTATATTTATGCCAGAATAGCACCATTCTCTGAGTAGATTTTCTTAGGATGCCTTCATATTCTTCAATCCTTTGTTTGACAAACTTTCCTCAGCATATATCACAGATATCACTGCTACTTTATTAATTTGTTCTAACTTAGAAATGCAGCTTTCATTGGACATCTTTCTAGTTCTTCAAATGATTCCTGTCCCCGTTGATCACTGTCATAGATGCTCGTTTAATAAAATGTTTTCTTAAGGGCTGGGGATATAGCTCAGCAGTAGTACAAAAGTTCCTACTTGATCCCCAGAGCTGCAAAAAGTATAATAGCCTGTTCTTGTTCTATTTCTTAAAATGGTCTGTGGTGATTATTAAACAAATGATTGTGATTATTTTGGCTTTTTCCTTGTAATGCATTTACACTTATTAAAGTTGTGTAATTTTTTTCTATAATATGTACAATTACATTCATCAGCACATAAAACATTTTCAATACTTAAATATACACATGGTATCCTAAGAGCTAGTGTTTTCAGTATGCTAAGTAGGCATAGATCTTTCCCGGAATAGCTCAACCCAGAGACAGTCAAGGTTAATTATTATTTGAATAATACAACTCAGAGACTATCTAGAAATGCATTTTAGGGAACATGAATGTGAACATGACTGTAAAGCAGTGACAGTAGCTCATGTTCAGGTGTTGAACCAATGTGGCATCGTGCAATTTGCTTAGCATAAAATCTTTGAATCTTAAGTCTTAAAAACATCTTGGAGACCAAGGTCTCCTTGTGTTACTGATGAGAAAATTGAGCCCAAAGGTCATTACCTGGTTCACAAAGGTGTGACTTCTGGAACACAGGTCCCTTAACTCCTGTGTTATTTTCTCTCCCCGTGATTATTTTAACAAGTGAATTCCTGTGTTTCCAGTTGGGACTTTTTGGAGGAGAATTTCGTTTTCTCTCCAAGTCATTCACACCACAGGTGTTGAGTCGCCCAACTGTCTTCACTCATTAGCAAATCAGAAATGAACACAAAGCCAGTTATGGGTTAATGAGAACATGTGCTTTAGGGTTTTTTTTTTTTTTAAGTTTTTATAATTTAGTGGCTGGTTTCCTGGAAGCCACAGGGCTGCAGTTGCTGAGTGTTTTCCAGCCACACTTACTTCCCTTTCCTACTATTTTCACCTTTACCTTTGTCTTCCAGTTTTCCTGGCGGTCTGAAAAATCTCCTTGGCACAGCTATTCCTCCAACTCAGGAGGTCTGGGTGGACAAAATTCCACCCAAACTCTACAACTGGTGGAAACTAGAGCCGTAATACATTTTATAGGAACAGTTTGCATCATGACCTTTCAACATACACAAATTTCTAAACATTCTTCCCTAAACATTTTTATAAGGACTCTCCCCAGGCTAAATGTAAAACCCATGTCGTGATCACCTGTGGTTTGACCGGCCCCACTGCTGACAGAGTCCTGATAGAAACACTCCACTTTAGGGGTAGGGGGTGGGCAGGGAGAGAAATGTGGAGGGGGAAGGACTTTTCTGTTTATTTTCTGACCGCTCTTTAGAGCTCTGACAGTTGTTTTATGAGCATTCTGACACGGAGCTTGACAGAGAAAGCTCATTTAGAGTTATGTGTCACCGGCCACATTTTGCCTGATCATTGCTGTTTCCTTAAAAATAATAAGATTAACGAGCAGCTATGTATTATTCATTCCAGGAGTACAGATCAAGCATTTATCTTAGACTCAACCTCCCCCCCCCTGCTTTTTCTCAGAGCTTGCACTCGACAGCGCATGCTGAGTGGATCGTTTGAGGGGCAGCCAGCAAAGGAAAGGTCAATTCTCAGCGTGCAGCATCACATCCGCCAGGAGCGCAGGTAAAGGCACCAAAGAGAGAAGGGCTGCAGAGAAACCAAGGAGAGGAACTCACCACGTACGGGCCTGGCTGGCAGAGGAGCATGGGGAAAGCCTGGGTTTTGGGTGGTGATGGGGGCAAACAATCAAACCCACAATCACACAGATGTGGCCATTTGCTCCTGATGAAATTTTCTGAATTTGTTTTTTGAGTTTTGTTTTTGTTTTTTGGTTCATACCTGGTAATGCTCAGGGGGTTACTCCTGGCTCTGCACTTAGGAATTACTCCTGGAAGTGCTCTGGGGACCCTATGGGATGCTGGGAATTGAATCTAGGTGGGCCATGAGCAAGGCAAATGCCCTCCCTGCTCTGCTATATCATTCTGGGCCTGGAAATCTTCTGAATTGAATGGTATGGCTTCAGGCACTTCGGATAAGATGACAAGCTTTTCCCAAGCATTGGTTGATGATTTCAGCACTGTTGTTGAATTTTGCTCTGATGGCATCATTACTCAAAGGTCAGAATGTGGTGTTGAGTTGTGTTGACCAATGTATTGTGATTGTTTTAGGTCACTGAGACATGGATCAAACAGTCAGAGGATCAGCAGAGGGAAGTCTCTGGAAACACTGACCCAAGATGTAAGTCCTAAGCCGGGTTTGAATATTAGAAATAGGATTATGAAGAGGTGATTACACTGCTCACATCTTTCTGTCTCTTGAACACTTCAGGCAAAAAGGAATTGGAGAAACAAACAAAATGGACAATTACAGAATGGCAGCCACTGGTTTGACAGAAAACACAGACAGTTCCCCAGAAGTACCTCTGTTCCTTTAGACAGTGACACACAGAGATGTATCAATTCTAGCCTGAAATTAGAGTCACAAAACAATATTCAATATTTTTTTTGCTTTTTTGAAGATGCTCAGGGGTGACCCAAACTCTGTACTGAGGAATTATTCCTGACGGTGCTCAGGAGACCATATGAGATGCTGGGGATTGAATCCAGGCTGCCTGATGCAAGGCAGATGCCCTCCCCTGCTGTACTATCGCTCTAGCCTTTTATAAATGATTCACATCAAAAACTTTGAGCACTTACAACTTCACAAGTATTATGGAATCTAGATCCAACGTCTACAATTTTCAGAGCTGTAAATATGCAGAAATAAAATTTCATTTCTAGGAAAAGTTTATGTCAAGGACTGCATGACATATCTCAAGAAGTTTTTGGTTTTAGATTCTATTTGCCAACTCAGTAAATATTTACCAAATGCTTCTGTTTCTAGGGAGGAGAAGCAGATAGGAGGGCTGACGGACTCTTGGGCCTCCAGGAGCTTACTTTTCAAAATATAAGAGACAAATAGCAAGCAAACAAGTATTTGCTCGTTGCTAAATAATTTCCGGTCATGCCTCTATCTTCTCCCTGTGATTGCATCAGGTTGACTATAAGCTATGAAAAAGAGTAAAAAGACATAAAAAAAATCAAGAGGGACAGGGCCAGAAAGATAGTACAGTGGGTAAGGCACTTTCCTTTTACATGCCCAACTTGGGTTCCATCCCTAGCAGCACATATGGTTCCTCAAACCCTGCAAGAAGTGATTCCTTGGTGCAGAGGAAGGTGGGGTAGGGGTAGGGAGAGAGGGGAAGGAAGGAAGGAAGGAAGGAAGGAAGGGAGGGAGGGAGGGGGAGGGAGGGAGGGAGGGAGGGAGGGAGGAAGGAAGGAAGGGAGGGAAGGGAGGAAGGAAGAAGAAGAAAGGAGGGAGGAGAGGGAAAAAGGAAAGAAGAGAGAAAAGAAAGGGAAAGGATGGACTAGGGGGCAGGGAATGTTAGGAAAGGTAGGTGTGTACGCACCCAAATGAAGAGGATCAGAGAAGCAAATGGAGTCATGAGCAAACCATGGGGAAATTCCAGAACGACCAAGAAGGAGGGGGCTCACCCCTGCAGTAGATGCACGCACTGCTGCTCCCAGTCCAGATTACCAGGAGAAAGCCAGAGCCCACATATTTGACAGCTGTCACAAGTGAATGCCAGCTCCAGCTCTGGGACCCAACGGAGTCTGGCTCAGTTGGCTGAGAGAATAGGACCCGGCCTATCCCTGAAAGCCAGGTTAAGCTGTTCAGCCTGTGTTTTCCCTTCTGGAACCCACCTGTTCTCTAAGCCCAGTCAAGCTGTTCAATGTTTCCCGTCTGGAACCCGACCTGTTCTCTAAGCCCAGCCAAGCTGATCCGTCTTTGTCTCCACATCTCCCAGGGGAGCAAAGCCAGGGTCAGGCTCTAGTGTGGCCAGCTCCTGCTCTGGCCCCAGTGATACCAGACCAATTCGCCTTGGAAAACCTGTTTCTCCAACTGGCAATATTCTGGCTGAAGCAGCAGCTTCTTAGGGAGACTCATCCCCACTTGTCTGTCTAAAACAGGAATGTTCTAGCACCCTCTGTCCTGTTTTGGCTTTACTAGAGTGCTCATCTCACCATCTTTGAACATTTTCATTTACTTTGCTGTTCTGTCCACTGTGCCATGATAATGCAAAAACCTGGCTCCCTTCTCTCTAAAACTTGAGCCCCACAAAAGCAGGGATATTTTTTCTAATTTGGGGCGGGGAGGGAGCTGGATCCCAAACTCTAGAACTGTACTTGGAACTTCAGAGGTGAACAATGGTTGCTTTTAAGCAATAAATAAATAAATAAATAAATAAATAAATAAAACCTCTTTCTAAGATGACTGTGACCTTTCAAATATGATGATATATATGATATATCAAATATATATAACATTTTAAAATTATCTTGGCTAATTTTTTTATTCTTTCTTCTTCAATATTTTTTTAATTTTTTATTATACCACCGTGAGACATACAATTACAAAGGTCTTCATAATTGGTTCTTGGTAATACAGTATTCCAGCACCCATCCCTCCACCAGTACCCCATTTCCACCACCAATGTACCCCACCTCCTCCACCCCACCCCCAGGCTGCTTCCAATAGCAGGTAGCCCCGTTTCCTCTCTTTTCTCTCTCTCTGTCTCTGCATCTCTCTCCCTCTTCTTTTACACATTGTGGCTAGCCCTGCAGGTATTTAGAGTTTATCACTTAAGTCTCTTTGTGTATATTCAATGGTGAGCTTTAGTCTGTATCTTGGCTAATTTTGATATGTTCCTTTTGTGCATTTCTAGCATTCCAGTACTGTGAGGTACCGCAATGCACAAAGGGAAGACAGTGAAATAAAGATGATTCAGGAAAAGAAGGAGCAAGCGGAAATGAAAAGGTACCAGGAGATCCCATGATTCCTGACTCTGGTTGCGGGACAAGGGGTGCGGGATTGGGGGGGGGGCACTTTGCCTTCATCTGGCTCTTCCCCCCCCCCCCCCCGTAGGAAAGTGCAAGAAGAAGAACTGCGGGAGAACCACCCCTTACTTCGACAAGCCCCTGTTCAGTAGTCGGGAGGGAACACAGGTTCCGGAACTTCTGCAGAGTGGTGGTCCGGGCACGCTTCAATGCGTAAGCATGCAGGGCTGGGCCAGGGCCTACCAACAGAAGGGGAGAGGTGGGCGTCAGACCGGGATGCGGCGCTTGTCCTGTTCGTGGGGTCACAAAGTTATCCGTGGGCTCATTAACCATGTGGCTCCAAAGGGAGAACCAAGTTATTAGCATGTAGATTGTCGGGGGAACGCCGCCGGGGTCCCCAACAGTGTCAGGACAGAGGTTGTCTTCTACCTCCGAGGATGCCGGGAGAACAGATGAAAACTCACGAGTCTGGTGCAGTTCCAAAAATGGCTTTTAATAGTACAAAAGCTCTTCCACAGCACTCCAATTTAATGAACAAACTCTAGCTCTGGTCCGAACTTAGACCATACAAAAGAGCCTAAGTCTCCCACCAAAGAGAGAGAGGATCTCACCCGAGCTGAGTCCTACCCAGAAGGAGCAAAAGGCCAAAGAGCAAAAGGCCAAAGCCAAAAGCCAAAAGCTGCAGGAGCCAAAAGCTGAAGGCTGAGGGAACCAAAAGGCAAAAGGTGAAGGGGGCCTCAAGTCAGCCCCTTATATACACCAAAGTAATCCAATCGGGAGGTTGTCATGCCAACAAAGAACTCTAAACAGAGTGTAGTGCCACACCTTATTGCAGGTATAAACAAAGGTTACACCAAGGACTAATCCCGAGATTATCTCTTATGTAAAACACTGGAGAGAGAGGGGCTGATATAAAGTAATACATCTTAACTTCATGAGCTTCATGTAATCTAGATGGTATCCACAAGGTCCTTATTATTATCTGCACCAGTGTGATTCTGAGTATCTTGTTCTCATGTACTGAAAGGGTCATACTCGCCTGCTTAGAGCAAACTAGTATGATCCTGCCTATAGTCTTCCTTTAGTCTCAGCGTAGCCAGGGTGGTAGTCTCCTGGTAAATTCTAACTGTCCCACGTTGGGTGCAGTGGGTATAAAGAGGAGCTGTACCCAATCTAGAAAACATAGAAGTCTTAGTAGATGTATAAGTCAGAAGTTATTCAATCAAGGTGACTTCTGTAACTACCACACCCTCTAGCAGTGTTTACATAGAAGAGAGATCTCATTAGAATGAACCTTGGCTTAAATAAGATTAATCTGGGAGTGAGCAAAACAACAAAACTCCCAGATTAGCTAAACATGTCCTCCAACAGTAGATAAAACTCCATATGGTGGGAGCAGTAACACGGAAAAGACAACTTCGCCTCTTTCCGTGAACCCAGACATGATTCTGGTCACTTCAACCACTGTCCATCGTCCATACCAGGGCCACTCGCTCTGTATTTTATTGGGGAAACAACCCACAAGAGACCAATGTGACATTACTAAGGTCATGGCCTATGTCCTCTTTCAGACTCTATGAAATTAAAATATCCTCCCTAACGGGCCAGAGCGATAGCACAGCAGGTAGGGCGTTTGCCTTGCACTCAGCCGACCTGGGTCCGATCCCCAACATCCCATATGGTCCCCCGAGCACCGCCAGGAGTAATTCCTGAGTGCAGAGCCTCAGTTACACCCTGAGCATTGCCGGGTGTGACCCCCCAAAAAAAAAGCAAAAAAAAAAAATCCTCCTAAAATAAGCTAAGAAGCAAAGAAAGCCAACCAGAGTTTCCATGGCCAACCGCTAAGAGAAGAAACGCCAGCAGCTGCCGTCTCTGTCCCAGCCAGCCCGGAGGCAGCCCTGACACCACAGCCTTTGGATGGACCCAAGCCAGTGTAGCCAGCAGCCATGGCGGAAATGGAGCTTTGGTCTCTCCCAGCTTTCAGGAAGGATCCCAGAGACTTGAAGAGTCATGGAGGAAAGGGGAAAGCTTTGAGCCCTATCACTAACATCAGTTAACCGTAAGGGAGCATTTGGACATCACCTGTCACTGTCCACAATGTCAGAGGCTTCTGCACGGGAAGATGGGTACGATACAGGTAGATTCCACTCAAACAGGGATAGCAGACTGAGTCTGACTCCCATCTGGTTGGGGTCCCCATAAGATGAAGAAATGGGGGCCACAGACATCTGTGAGGGAGGCAGCTGAAGACACAGGGAGAAGCCGTCACACTGCAGCCCAGAAGGCAGACACCTGAATCTTCCCTTCAACAGATCCGGTTGTGTGACTTCTTGTTGGGTGCCCAATTTCTAGAACTGGGAAGAATTTTCTGGGTCTACACTGTAGCAACTGTTAGGAGGAACATCCATGGAGTGGGGAGAGTCACTGAGAGCAAGAAGAGCTCCCACATACAACCCTACCCCAGCAGAAAGCAGAAGGCCCATGCAGCATAGGGCCACGCATGCGTATGTGGCACCACCTACCACATATGTTCTTCCTGCTCTCCTAGAAAGCCCTTCAGTAGGTTTCTCACCCACACATCAGGTGTCCTGGACAACCAGTTGTCACTCTAGATTTGAGCAGTTCCTAGCAGGTTTCCATCCTGAAGCATCCTGTGGGCTGGCCCTGCATTAATGACTGGTCACTAATTCTCTTCATTGATTTCTGTCTCCTGGTGCCAATGACTCAGCTGGGGTGGAAGGGGGCTGGGAGAGGGGTTTGGCATAGGGTGTGTGCCCCCCACCACAACCATTGGGGCCTTCCTAAAAAATGGACACGGGCTTTCTCAAGTCAAAGTCACCACACACACACACACACACACACACACACACACACACACACACACCCAAATCCTATTTCACAGATCCTAATGAAATCTTGGTGAGATGTTTAATTTATAAAATTGTTTTATTTTATTACTCGTGAAGTAATAGGAGGCCTAGCTTGGAGCAGCTACAGCAAAGAGTCTGAGTGTTATAATTGTTTTCTTGGTTTTTTTTTTTTGTGTTGGGGCCACAACTTATATTGCTCAGGGCTTATTCTCAAGGATCACTCTTGGCGGCCTTGGGAACTATTCAGGGTGATAGGGATTGAACCTGCACACATGACAAGCACCTTACCCATTGTACTGTTGCTTCAGCCCCCAGACTCTGAGTGTTTTTTAAGAAAAAAAATCCAAATTTAACATTTGTGGGGCCTGTGTCAGCTATTGAGTAGGTTCATGATCCAAGCATTTGGGGAACTATAGCGTATAACATGCATAAGCATTTGTTGCAAACTCTTCTTTGCTCTTACATTTTTGGCTTCTGAAGTCACTCCTAGCTAAGGTGTGTTCCAGCTGCTGAGGTAATAAAAGGAAATTTTAGAGATAGAGGCAAAAGAAATGGAACTGCTGGGTCGAAGGATAGTTCTGTTGCTATGTGAGGGTAGATCTCCATATTGCTCCCCATAGGCTGAACCAGATAACTTGCCTATCACCGGGGTTAAGAGTTCCTTTCTCACCAAGACACTGTCTCATATAATAGCCAGGAAATGGAAGCATCCCAGGTGCCCAACAGCAAATGAACAGATCAAGAAGTTGTGGTATGCATATGAAATAGAATACTATGCAACTATAGATGAACAGATGAAGAAGTTGTGGTATGCATATGAAATGGAATACTCTATGCACCTCTCAGAAAGAACAAAATCTCATGCAATTTGCAGCCACATAGAACTAGAGAATATCATGCTGAGTGAAGTCAGTGAGAAAGAAAGAGAAAAAATACAGTGTTCTAGTATGTGGGATTTAAAGATACCCAACACAGGAAGCTAGCAATGAAGACCAAAAGGCAATGTAATGGTAGAACTAACCAACATAATTAAGTTGGGTGGGGGAAGGGGGCAGTATTAAAAGGGAGAGGTGTTGGGCTCCCTGAGGGCAGGGAGGTGGGTACACTGGTGATAGCTGTGGTGCTGGAATTATATGCATGAGAAACCATGATTTAAACCACAGAATCATAAGCAGCAAAGTCGTTTTCATTTTAGTTAGATGAGATGATTGTGCCTTTTCTAAGTCAGAAGGTGCCAAGCGAGAGGGTGCTTGCACTATTGCACAAAGTTTGTTTTCTCTTACAGGTCTAAGACCGACCCTGTGACGGGAGCTGTGAAAAGCACCAAGTACCATCAGCTGTAGTAAGCAAGGCCAGCTCAGTTTCCCCTGTGAACTTTTAGAAAATTTCCCCCTGTGTCATCTTTATCCAGGGCTCTGACATAGGCCACTGGGGAGTCCTTGGGAAAAACCACTCACCTTCCTAGAATCCCAGAAAGCACAAACGTGGCCCGGGACAGGCAGCCCGGGAGTGTCCAAGACCTCAGGTCTGATTCTCTTTGGTCTTCGGCAGTGATTTGCTGGGGCTGGTCACCTACCTGGACTGGGTCATGATCATCGTCACCATCTGCTCCTGCATCTCCATGATGTTCGAGTCCCGTTCCGCAGGGTCATGCACGCCCTACATTGCAGGTATGGCAGCGGGTGCCGGATCCAGGGCAGCAGCGTTTCCTGAGGTGGGGACAGCAGTGCGTGCTGGGGTCCGGGAGGAGAAGCATGTCCTGGGTCCGGGGTGATGGAGGCGACACTGACCTTGTTCTCTGTGACTTCACTGCCTCCTTTGCCCTTGTCAGATTGCCGAGGTACGTGTTTGTGATCTTCATGAGCATTGAGCTTAATCTGAAGATTATGGCTGATGGCTTATTTTTCCTCCAACTGCTGTGATTAGGGACTTCAGGCGGAGTAATGGACATATTTATATATCTTGTAAGTCTTTGCTTTGCCCCCCCCTCAGTGTAAAATGTGGTTTTTAGGAATTCCTGCTTTCCCTGGTACGAGACTGAGGCTAGGGTTTACTGATAGTTAGAAGCCATCACTGGGTGCTTAGATAAAGTAGTCTATGATAGGCACTTAAGGAAAAGCATGTAGGTTGCCTTCAAGTGTATGAAAAACATCCATGGATATGTTTAATGGTGTTCAGATCCGTCAGCCTCGCTCACATATACTGTAGAGGTACATCAATGAGGTCTAAAGCTACCTAGTTTGCAACCCAGAATTCTTCTGAATCCTAGAGTTAAAACCATGCAGAGACTTACATAACATGATTGGAGAGCCCCTAATTGCTAAGAAAATGGGTGGGCTGGAGCTTTCTCCCACCTTTGAGTCTAGTGCACAGACTCCTTGGCTAGAGAAAGTCCCTGTTCAACTAGTACTGGTGACAATGAACGGTGAGACCACAGAAAGGGACACAAGGAAGTTGCCTATTCCTCTATGACCAAGAAAGGACAAAACTGTGGTCTCTTGGTCTCTCAGACGCATGGAAGGTAGTGGTGAGCAGTAGCACACACAGCCAGGGTGATTAATAATAAAGTAGCGAGTCCCCGGAAAGCAGGAGCTTGGGCAGTGTCCGTGTAAGGAATATCCAAACTGTTTCCATCAGAGATCTGCCCCCAGTGTACAAGGGGGCACTGTGCACATGCACACACACACAAACACACATACACACGCATGCATACATGCACACACATGCACACACTCACGCACACAGTGGATAAGGTGTTAGCCTTGCACACAGCTGGGCTGGGTTCCATTCCTAGCATCCCATATGGTCCCCGAGTACCACCAAGAGTAATTTCTGAGTGCAGAGCCAGGAGTAACCCCTGAGCATTGCCGGGTGTGATCCAAAAAGCAATAAATAAATAAAATAAAATATGGGATCTTTCAGATGATATTTTCCCAGTTTTCTTTTTGTGTGGAACAGTCTCATAGGAAGGGAATAATCGTAATGGTTAATATATGTATTATATTAATTGATAATCAATATCAAGATATTAAAATACTAGTGTGTTAATGAATATACTGATATAATGTTATATTAATGTATAATATTTTATACGGTTTGAGGCTCTTCGTATTCCTGAAGCAACCAGATGCCATTGGGCTACACTGGCACATGATAGGGTCAAATGGAAATGTTACTGGCGCCCTCTCGAGCAAATCGATGAATGTCAAGTGATCAAGTGATAAAATTTTATATTAATATATTTATTAACCATTAGGGGATGATTTATTTTTTCTTATGTGGAGGGTAGTAGTGCCTAACAGTGCTCTGGGGCGGGGTATACTTTGGGTGATTACCAGTTCCTTGGGAAGGCCCGGCAGTGTAGCATCTGGATTCCAGGGACTCTCCAGCCCACCTGGGTAGTGCCAGTGGCTCTCAGAAGCCCATCTAGATACTGCCTCAACCCTTGTCCCCTCGGGTGAGCCTGATCTTTCTGTGCTGGTCACCCCCTACCCTGCAGGTAAGCCTGATCTTTCTGTGCTGGATGCCTCAGAATGTACCAGCGGAGTCAGGGGCTCAGCTCTTAATGGTTCTTCGCTGCCTACGGCCACTGCGAATATTCAAGCTGGTGCCGCAGATGAGGAAGGTGGTGCGAGAGCTCTTCAGTGGCTTCAAGGAAATTTTCCTGGTATGTGTGTCCCAACCCTAGCTCACCAGAGTAAGCCCTGAGCATAGCTGAGTGCGGCCCTAAGCCAAACTAAACATAAAAGGCATTACACAGTCTTGAAATGAAAGGTACAGTAGGTAAGGTCCTTCCTTGCCTTGCATATAGCCAACTCAGGTTTGATCCTAGGCATTACTTTGCTTCTGTGATGTAATCACTGCTGGCCCCAAACAGAAACAAACAAGAAACGCATTACTTGCTCCTTTAGGAAATTAGGGAAGACTAGATCTTATAAAGGAGAAAACATTTGCCTGATTGCCTGTACTCTCAATTGTACAAGCACATGCCTGTGACTCCTAAACCACAACCTTCACTTTTGACCCGCTTTTCTCTCCATTTTATATCAAACCCGCATGGTTTATATCCCACCCGCACAACAGAGCCGGGCAAGCTACCCATGTCATATTTGACATGCCAGATACCAGTAACATTTATAGACTTCTTCCTCATGACCTGATGGAATGGTTTGAAGCTCTTTATGTTCCTGGAGCGGGATGATGCCCTTGGGCTATCTCACATGTGACAGGACGTATTGAGATGTTACTGGTGCCCGCTCGAGCTAATCAATGATCTACGGGAAGACAGTGATACAGTGATGTGTGTCCCGGTTGCCCTTAACTCCCAGCCTGCACAGCCACAGCCGTCGTGCAGCGGTGCACAAGGGCATGTAAGGTTGGCCTGTGGCCCAGGCCAAGTCTGCATATTTGTTTCTGGCCAGATGATAGCGGTGCTCACAAATCACAGCCCACACACAGAAAGTCCATCACGCATGGGTCTGGCTGAGCAGAGGATGTTTTTCATGAGCATTATTAGTAAGATAGACACAAACATTCCCAAAAAATACGATCCAAGGAGAAGGCAAAGAGACAAAATCCACTAATGTTTTTGTGGTTCTCTCTTGACCCTAGTTGTAGTTTCCTCAGCTGACAGTTAAGGACTTTAAGGGTTGGTGCCGTCTAGTTCACAAATGCCAGCAACCCACACACTTGGCTCCCAGTCTCATTCTGCATGTCCCCCCACACACTTTGTCTCTGATCTTCAGAGTGTTTTAATGAAATACTTATTTATTTTAAACCAGTTATTTTCATTCTTAAGCTATTTCTCCCAGAAAATTTAGCTTTCATCAACTCTAGGTATCAAAGAGGGAAAGAAAAACATTTTACTATAAATTAATAAGCTTTTAATGTCAGCTTAATTTTTTTGGCTTTTTGGGTCACACCCAAAGATGCTCAGGTGCTACTCCTGGCTCTGCACTCAGGAATTAGTCCCGGCAGTTCTCAGGAGACCATATGGAATGCTGGGGATCAAACCCAGGTTGGGCACGTGTAAGACAAATTCCCTCCAGGCTGTACTATCACTCCAGCCCCAAATTTTTTAACTTTCCTTGCGGCACCGCGGTTTGTAGAGTTGTTAGTGATAGTTCGGTTGCATCTGAAAATACACCGGTGTGTGTGCTGCCTTCTGCAGGACTCAGCTCTGATTCCACTCCATCCCCAACATCAGACACCAAACTGGCCTCCTGAGCACCATCAGGAGAAATCCCTGAGCACAGAGCCAGGAGTAAGCCCTGAGGACTGCTGGGTGTGGCCAGGGAAAAACTGCAGTTTGGATAGGTCTAGAAAGCATCACGTTAAGAGAAATAAGTTAATAGAAGAAGAACAAATACTGGATACTCTCACTCACCTGTGGCCTATAGAAAAACAGGGCAAGGAGGCACAGTACCAAGCAGTGACAACCTCTGCCTTTGGTTTCCTAAGCAGTGGGGCGAGGAGGCAGGAAGAAACAAATAGAAGTGAAGCCAGGATGGGATGGGGCCGGGTGGGGGTTGGTGCATTTGGTCGTAATGAACCAAAAAGTATGAAAGTTACCGCCACTGTCACCATGTTTCCTAAACCACAATAAAATTGCTTTGAATTTTTTTTTTTACAAAATGTAACATATGGGTATCGTCTACTTGAACCACCTTAATATACAACTGTGTGATGGAGGAGGAAGATAGTCCCCTGCAAACATTGACTGAGGGTCTCTCTTAAGAGGGTGTGCGGACAAAATAACCAGGAAGGATTCCAGCTTAGTTGGAATGCCTGCCCGGCCAGGAAAGGATCAAAGGATCTTTTGCATGTTTAATGAGTTCTACTTTTACATGGAAAACATGCACAGAGGATATGGCCTATTCTATAGCTCCTTTCCAGAAACCTCTATGGGCAGAGTACAGCTAGAGTTGACTATAAGGTGGTTCAATACAGCTACCTGTGGGCAGACAGTGGCTATATTTTTTTTCTTTTTTAAAGATGTGTTTAAATATTCCTATTTCCTTAGTACTAAATCCCCAATATGTGACCTTTCACACCACGGGGATGACGCAGAAGGAAATGTCTGTGTCACAGATTGTGTCCCTGTGACACTGTTGATGCATAACACCCCTGGGTTTTAGAAGAGAATCTGTACCTTTTTCCTGGTGACACTTCTGAGTCTTCAGTGTTTGGAAGATGCATATTCAGCCCGCAAAGGTCTCTTTGCCAATAATCCAGCAGAGGGAGCACGAGTCAACGAACAGATTTACAAGGGGCAACGAAATGCCTGAGAGCAAAGGCTGTTGGTCCTGTCTCTGTCTGCTTATAGAGATGAGAATCCACTTGAAGAAAATGAGGCGCCAACAGTTCTCTACCCACGTTGCTTCTCCGCCGCTAATAGAGCAAAGTGTTGGTGTTAAGATCTGCCAAGTCTAAATTGTCAGAGCAGCCTTAGTGCAATTTGCTACATAAAAATCCTCTGCTTTTACTCTAAACATTCAGAATCCCCTTTGTTCCTTTCCTCCTTTCCACTTCCCTCAAGGTGAATTGATTGACGTTAAAAGATACTATCAAATCCGTGGTCTGGGGGCCAGAGTGATATAGTACAGTGGGAGGGCTTTTGCCTTCACGTGTCCAACCTGGATTTGATTCCCGCATCCCATATGGTCCCCGGGCTCCACCAGGAGTTCCTGAGTGTAGAGCCAGGAGTAACCCCTGAGTATCACCGGATGTGACCCAAAAAAGCAAAAATAAATAATAAGGGGAGTTAATCTACAAAATAAAATGTTGTCTCCATACAATGCTGCCTGGTACCCCTGTTCATCTCTCGAGTGCTACCCAAACCTCCTCTTCCACTGCTTTTTGCCGGCGCTGAGAGTCCTGCCTGTTTCCTTCAGGTCTCCATCCTGCTGCTGACGCTGATGCTCGTGTTCGCCAGCTTTGGAGTTCAGCTTTTCGCTGGCAAACTGGCCAAGTGCAACGACCCCACATTCTTCGCAGGGTGAGTGGGATGCACTTCCAAATGTTTTTCTGTATTTGGGGATAAGAACCAGGGGCGCTGAGCGTTCTTGACTAGCTCATGCTGGAGCTGCGTGGAGAATTTCCGGTGCGTGTGGAGCTGTGAGAACTTCCATGGCATGTGTGGAGCTGCATGGAGAACCTCCGGGACGTGCGTGGAGAACTTCCGGGGCACGTGTGGAACTGTGTGGAGAACTTCCAGGGTGCGTGTGGAGCTGTGAGAACTTCCATGGCATTTGTGGGGCTGTGTGGAGGACTTCTGGGGCACTGTGGAACTGTGTGAAGAACTTCCAGGGCGCATGTGGAGCTGGTGGAGAACTTCCGGGGCATTTGTGGAGCTGTGTGGAGGACTTCCGGGGCATGTGTAGAGCTGCGTGGAGAACTTCCGGGGACGTGTGGGCTGTGGGAATTTCCAGCATGTGTGGAGCTGTGTGGAGAACTTCCGGGGTGCATGTGGAGGACTCTCCTTTGCTTAAAGCATACCGGCGTCTCGCTGGCTTTTCCACCAGCTGAGCAGCACCAGGCAGGAGTTCTCTTCCTTCTGTGACAGTAGCAACAGGCGGGTGTGCTATAGAGAGCGTGATTCAGGCGGAGGTTGGCTGCAAGACCGACCCCGTGTCCTGATGCTGTGTGCTCTGGGAACGGCGGGAGTTTCTCCAGACGGCCGGCCTCGAGGAATCGAGCACCTTCTGTCTCCCTGTACCTTCCCTGTCTCCCTCAGTTGGCCTGGCACAGAGCCACACCCTGGGGTGGGAGTGTGTGGGGGTGAGCCGAGGAGCCAGAGTGCGCCTCAATCCGCACGGCACCGCCGAGAGCACGTCCTCCACCAGCAGGGGACTGGGCAGCGGTGCCACACCGTGTGTCTCCTGAAAAGGGGGTTCAGTTTGCTTCCAGACAAGCCAGTTCCCTAGAATAGTGTTCCATAGGGGCAGCTTGAGAGAACAAGGAAGCCTACTCAAATGCGTGTTTCCAAAGGCCCAGTGCCACTGAACTATAATAAAGATTGCCATGAAACTTGGCTCTCTAATAGAGATCTTGGGGCGGAGTTATAGTACAGCGGGAGGGCTTTTGCCTTGCACCCGACCAACCCAGGTTCAATCCCGGTATCACATAGGGTCCCCGAGCACCACCAGGAGTAATTCCTGAGTGCAAAGCCAAGAGTAAGTCCTGAGCATCTCTGGGTGTGACCCCAAAAGGCAATCAATCAATCAATCATAATAAGATCTGATATAAGTCTTATGACAGTATGAGAAAGCCTATGTTATAAAGAGCAATGATTATAAAAAAAACATTGACAACCTCTTAGTCTAGGAAGAGAGTGCAGGGGTACACCTGACCCCCACCTCACTGTCTTCTACCCCATTCCCTGGGGAATAACCCTGCCGGCCCCTGAGTACCACTGGGATTACCATCATGGTCTCATCATGGCAGAAGCCAAGAAACGTTATGTCCTTGGGCCTGGCATTAAACCGTCCACTCTTGTTGGCCAAGTATCACCAGGAGAGCCCCATCCCCAAGAGTATTAATCACTTTGGAGCCCCCACCCCCCCAGAATTATTTCCAAATTTTTATAGTGAGGCGACTTTGTTGTTAACAGGGCAACTTTGTCAGGTCAGACCCGCTGCTGGCTGCGGGACTAAAGGCCAGGCCGAGCCTGAGCAGCAGAGGCTGGAGTGGACATTCCCTAGAGCGTTTCACAAGCTTCCTCCTAGGGTGCTGCTTTCTTAGCTCCTCCCCAGGTTCCAGGAATACAGGTACTCGGAGGTGCATTGGCGTGTTCGGGAACATGGGTACCTCAGGCGTGCATTGAAGTGTTCCAGGAACATGGGTACCTCAGAGATGTGTTAACGTGCAACGTGGTCATCAGGTTGTGGGGCTCCATGTCATCTCGAGAAGAAAATCAACAACAAGCTGATGCATGATGTACCCGCTTGTCTAGGAAGGGATTATTTTAGTTCCTTTGGGAAATAGGCCAGAACGATAATAACAGTGTTTCAAGATGCAGCTTCAGGAACCCTGGGTGACTCAGGGTATTAATGATGCCCTATGCGCAGGGTAATTTTGCATTATCTGCTCAGCCCAGGCCCAAGTGAAATGGCTTGTATGGGAGACCAGCACGTGGAGGCACCCTGACACCAGGATGGGGTTCTCTCCGCCAGGGCCACGAGACCTCCTGGGAGGCTCCTAGGAGAGTGGAAGAAAGTGTCGCCATTGAGCGAGCACTGATGCATCACCCGGAAGACAGAAGGAAATAGAGGCAGCTATGACCTAAGTGCTGGCATGCCTAGACCCCCTTCTCTGGGTTTGCGTCCTGGCACACTGGACTCGAGGGCCAGGGCAGAACTGCACCTCCCCTGTCCATGTGGCTCTCTTGGCCTTGGCCTGTTAGACTGATGTGAAGACATAGGCCGCTTCCGACTGTGGCCATGCTTGTGAACCACGCCACCAGCTGCTTCACCCAAGGAGGGGCTCTGGTGGACTCCCAAAGACAATGGGAAGAGGAAGGCCAGGCCAAATGCACCTGGCCCCTCTGCTTCATACACCACAGTGCAACCAGGAGGCATAATGGTGTGGATGAACATGGTGGTTTGAGCAGGTCATTGCGGACACAGTGACTAAGAAAGTGGCTGTGGCAGGGTCTCGAGCACTAGTCCTGCAGGTAGTGTGTTTGCCTTGCACACAGGCTCGATCCCTGGCATCCCATAAGGTTCCCTAAGCATAGCCAGGAGTAATTCCTCAGTGCAGAGCCAGGAGCAACCCCTAAGCATCACCAGGTGTGACACAAAAAGCCAAAAAAAAAAAAAGAAAGAAAGAAAGGTTGTGACGGAATAAGGACCGCGTGCCCTGAGGTGCTGGAGAGAAGGGCACCCAAATGGGAATGCACTGTGTATCTACATATTCTGACCAAAACAGCAGAAGTAACAGAAGGGACAATAAGGGCATAAATAAGATCAAAAGAGAGTAATGCTGCTTTTAGAATATATGTATAGGGGCCGGAGCGATAGCACAGTGGGAAGGGCATTTGCCTTGCACGTGGCAGACCGGGTTCGATCCCGGCATCCCATAAGGACCCCAGAGCAAATCCTGAGCAAAGAGCCAGGAATAACCCCTGAGCATCACCAGGTGTGACCCAAAAAAGCAAAAAAAAAAAAAAAAAAGAATATATGTAAAATATAATATAATATAAATTTATATCTTTATTGGGTTCGAATCTACTCTAAGTGTACAATTCTTTATTTTTTATATACACAGTTGTAATCCATCACACCAGTCAATTTTTATCACCCTAAAAGATACTCTGTGGTCTCTAATTTTAACCCACCTACTCCAGACTTTATCACCACCCCTCAAAATCTCCCTTCTACAATAACAACCAATTTCTTTTTTTGAAGGAGAGGGACACACCCGGCAGTGTGCTCAGAACTTAATCCTGCTCTGTGCTCAGGGGTCACTCCTGGAGGACTGGGGGACCATAAGAGTGCCAGGGAACAAACCTGGGTTGGCTGAGTGCAAGGCAAGAGCCCTACCAACTGACTATCACTCTGGCCCTGCTTTCTGTCTCTTAGTGCTCCCTTTTTTGGGACTCTTCGATGAATGGGATCATAGGCTATATGGCCTTATATGGCCTCCTTTTGTTTCTCTTGGCATAAGATTTTCGAGGGTCATCATGTACCAAATACAGCACTTATTTCAATACCTCGTCCATGGCTGTGGTTGAAGGATCACCCCATGCGTGGTTATAGGACATTGTTCATCTCAGTACCGTTGATGGGTCTTGGAATCGTTTCCACTGTATTCCTAAAGGCCGTGAATTGTAAGGCAGAGGAGCCTGGTGAGCAGATTTCTGTCTGGAGCTCTGCCTCCAGCTCTGAGCTCACTCCAAGTAGGAGCGAATCACTGGGATAGTACTTCCGGTCCTTTCCAGGGACACCCTCTTTCCACGCCCTCCCACGGTGAATGACATTTCTGGAAGGGAGCGCCCTTAGCCCTTCTTCGCTTCTCCATTAAAGCTCTGGCACTTTGATGCTGGCTCCTGAGCAGGTGTGAAGTGGTTCCCCCACTGTGGCTTTGCTGACATTTCCCTGACGACTTGTGATGTTGAGCATCTTTGCTGTGTTTGTTTATTTTCCCTGGGAGAAGGTACATTAGGATGCTGCCCACCTACTTGTTTCAGTGTCAGTGCGAGCCTCTCATCTTTCCGATTTGCTGACTAGCTGTCCGCGTCACTGCTCCGGGTGGCAGACCTTTACTCCTCGATTGTAATGTCTCTGAGTTTTGTTTCTGATCCGTTCTTTTCCCTCCCTCTTTTCTCCCCCGTTTTAGGAAGATTGTAATGGCATATTCAGAATTAATGTAAGTGTGTCCAAGAATTTAAATTTAAAATTAAGACCTGGAGAGAAGAAGCCTGGATTTTGGGTGCCCCGTGTTTGGTAAGCATAGCAGAAAATTATCCTGAAGAATGCTCGATTTGTCAGTATAAGGTGTTTCAGAAGTCTAATATGGCATGAAACGGAAAGTAATTCTGCCGGGGATGCTAAGATGGCATTCAGGAAAACAGGGCAGAGAAAACACAAGCATGCAGAGCCATGTACTTAAAGAGATCTTTGCAGGGGGTGTGTTTTGTCTTTTTTTATTTAATTTTTAAAAATTGAGTAATAGATACACAGTCGCATGATTGGGTTCATGATTGGGTTTCAGTCATACAATGCTCCAACACCCATCCCTTCACCAGTGTACATTTCCCAACACCCATGTCCTCAGTTTCTCTCTCGCCACCCTGCCTTCCTCTATGGCAGGTACTTTTTCTCTCTCTCTCTCTCTCTCTCTCTCTCTCTCTCTCTTCCTGTCTCTCTGTCTCTCTATCTCTCTGCCTCTCTCCTCTCTATATCTTTCTCTGTCTCTGTCCCTCTTTCTGTGTCTCTATCTCTCTATCTCTCTGTCTCTCTCTGAACTCTATCTCTATCTTTTTTCTCTCTGTCACTCTGTGTGTGGGGCCTCTCTCTGTGTCTCTGTCTCTCCTTTCTCTCTCTATCTCTCTGGTCTCTGCATCTCTTTCTCTCTGTCTCTCTCTCTGATCTCTCTATCTTTTTCTCTGTGTGTCTCTCTGTCACTATGTGTGGGTCTCTCTCTCTCTCTCTCTCTCTCTCTCTTTCTCTCCTCTTTAGGGCATTATGGTTTACAATACAGATACTGAAAGGTTATCACGTATGTCCCTTTCAACACTCACTTTCAAAACTCGGTATTTTCAACACTCAGTTCTTGTCCAGAGTGATCATTTCCAGCTATTATTGCCATTCTGGTCCCTTTTCTAATGCTATATAATATTTTTCTAATGTAAGACAGGATTTTTCTAATACTCTAAAAGTATTTATCTTAATCCATCTGGCTTTAGATATTAGTCAGGCTAAAAGAGTGGGTTTTTTTTTTTAATCAAGCACCAAGGTTTTTCTATCAAAGTCAGTCTAAACTTTTCCTGAGTTTATCATTTGCCAGCAGGCCCTGGTGTCCCCACAGCTGTAGTGAAATGTAAATCGTTGAGCAATTTCCACTTAAAACCCCATTTACATTGAAGGCGCCCATCTCGGGACCCTGGAAGGAGCCGTCAGCAGCACGGCTGATGAGCTTGCGCCTGTCTGATAGCCATTTCTCTTGAATGAGCTTCCGAGCATCCGGCCAAGCCTGCAGGGCTGCTGCTTTCTTCTTGCTCATCCATTTCTGAAGAGCCCTGGGTGGAAACTGCGGCCTGCACTGTCCCGATGTTGACGAGCCCGAGCTGCTCCCTGTGTCAGTTGCCCTTTCAAAATCATTCTCTTTCCTTTTAATATTTTTTTTACTTCGCTTTTATCTCTTAGACTCACACATGAACATGGCATTTACACTGCTTAGGTCGCAATAGATGTCCTCTACAAAATGTCAAATCTTGGGGCCAGAGCAACAGTACAGCAGGCAGGGCATTTGCCTTGCACATGGCTGGCCCAGGTTTGATCCCAGCACTCCAAATGGTCCCCCAAGCCCTGCCAAAAGTGATCCCTGAGGAGTCAGAGTACAGCCAGCACAGCGGGGGGGCGTTTGCCTGCACTTGGCTGACCTGGGTTCCGCCCCGGCATCCCATATGGTACTGCGAGCACCACCAGGAGTAATTCCTGAGTCCAGAGCCAGGAGAAACCCCAAAGCATCAACCAGGTATGACCCAAAAAGCCAAGACAAACAAACAAAAAGTGATCCCTGAGCTCAGGAGTAAGCTCTGAGCACAGCCAGGTGTGGCTCCAAAACCTAAAAATAAATGTCAAAACTCTTGTGAAGAAACAGGAGTTCCCTAGATGAACCAGTGACCCACTGCCTGCTTTGGCTTCTCTATAATGTGGAATTCATTTTCATCAATGATGGCATGCAGTGTACATTGCTTTTATGACTACTGAAGAGTTATAGAAGAAAATGCTGAATCTCATCATACGTGGCTTAAGTCAGGATGGGGCTGTGTAGCACCCTGAGAGCTCAATCTTCTCCCAGAGCTCTTTAGGAAACTAGACTAGTTTAAATGTGAATTAAAAAAAAATAGCATAAAAGCTTAACTTATTTTTTTTTGGTCAAATTGAACTCATGATTATACAATAAGTTATTTCTATGAAATGGAATTTTTGTCCTGTCCTGCAATTTTGTCTAAAGCCTCAAAGCTGAGGTCAAGAGAGGGTCAATCTGGAGACACCCACTAAGACCCGTCTCAGCAGAGGCGTGGTACCAGACTGTCCCTGGACCACGCGAATCCTGTCAAAAGGGAACTCTCAGGCTCAGCTTTACTGAAACAGGCCACGTTGGGGCTTCCCTCTGCCCTTCTCTGCACAGAGGTTCAGGGTGTTTCCCCCTGGGGGAGACCTTCAGAGGTCACCTAGAGGTCAGGGATTAGCCAAGGTGTGAAAGAGACTGGGGGGAGGGGGGAGGCGCTCATCACGTGCTCCAAGAGTTCTTGGGGGTGGGGGATGTTAGGGTTGCCACAGAGCACAGACTCACAGAGCCACCGAACAGAGAGTCCAGAAGATCTCTTAGAGCTCAGCACTGAGGGGCTCCCAAGTCAGAGAGACTCCGAGAGCCCCAACACCGGGCCGACTCTCCCTTTATACATTTTCACCGTAGTATTCAAAAACTTATTTGTATTCTTTTTAAAAAAAATTTTATTATACTACCGTGAGATACTTATTTGTATTCTTAACTTCTGTCTAAGCAAAGCTAAAGGGCATACAAAAAACAAAGAGAGATTAGCATATCCTGACCAGGGGCACCCCTGATTTGGGTCTGTTTAGGTTGCTAAGTCATCTCTGGCTTTGGCGCCCTTTACTCCAGGCAGGTCTGAGTCAGGGCACTGCTGGGGTGGGGTGGGGGCAGATCACCCCTGCCCGAGGTCACCTGCTACAGATCTCCTGGAGGCTGCCCTGCTGCCTAGGGCTGTGTGCTGGGGAGACAGTTCCCTCCGGAAGAGGCGGGTGTTGCAAGAGTGAGGGTGAGCATCCTGCCTGCAACCACAATGGCACAAAACAGCGCCCTCCTGTGTTTCAAGTTTCTTCCCTGTCTAAAGCATTATTTCTCCAGGCTCAATTGTTTCCACGTTTTTTCCGGTTTCTTTGGAATTGGAGCCAAGTCTCGTAGCTCAGAGCCCCCCTATTAGGATGGGCTTTGGGTTGTCGAGGCTCGTGTGCACTCTCTGAAGGTCTCAGCAAGGACAAGGCACCACTTGGGCCGTCTATGGACATACTCGGATAGAAGATGTCAAGACAGGCCTTTAGGGCCAAGAGATTGACCTAAGGCCAGGCCCCTTCCAAGGCTGGAGTGATACAGCAGGAGCCAAGGTGGAGAGTCCAGGTCACTTCAACTTTCCCATATCAGAATGTAGAATGTTAGCTGGGGTAGGGTTTGGCAGCAGATAAGAAAAAAGACCCCATCTCTCTCTCTCTCTCTTTCTCTCTCTCTCTCTCTCTCTCTCTCTCTCTCTCTCTCTCTCTCTCTCTCTCTCTCTCTCTCTCTCTCTCTCTCTCTCCTCTCTCCTCTCTCTCAGCACATGCTCTCCGGACTCCCCAGATCAGGTAGGGCAGCATGCCTAGACATAGGGCCGTGCAGGTAGGCAGTGCAGGCAGGCAGGCCAGCTACAGGTACAGGCAGGCTTGGACCTCAGGATAGCTCAGTGCAGGTAGGCTCAGATGCCCAGGTAATGGCGAGGTACTGAACTCCAGGAGTCTCACCCACATGCACAGGGATGTGACTGGAGACTAAAGAAAGCTCAGATAGGAGGACAGAAACTGCTGAAGTCCAGCTTTTAACAGAAGCAAAGAAAAGAAAATGAATGGGAAAGGAAGTTTGCCCTCAGATCTGAGAATAGGATTTGTTTTTTCCTCCAAATATCCTTCTTTTTAGAAAACTGCCTTGCTAGAATCCATACAGCTTCTTTTTGCTGTAAAATATATTTAATTGACCACCCCCAAAGGTTGTTGGGAAAATTCCAGAGAAGATGCTTAAACTTTCACACTAAAAAAATATAAATCAAACCCTAGGTATAAGTTTCAGTGTAGAACTTCTACACAAAGTAGCATTTGCTTGGTTGTTTGTTTTATGAGCCACACCTGGCTCTATGCTCAGGGATCACTCCTGTCGGGCTTGGGGGACCTTTAGGGTTTCCAGGGATGAAACCCAGGTTGGCCATATGCAAGGCAAATGCCCTACCTGCTGTAGTGTCACTCTGGTCCCACAAGGTAGAGATTATTCCTAGTAGCGGCCTTGAGCCTCAGGTCCATGATTTGCATGAGTTCCCATCTGTCCAGTAGTGAAGGCAAAAGACAACTAAGGTGTGTCCCATGGTTGTAGCTATGGCTTCTGAAACTAATCAGACACCACACAACACACACACACACACACACACACACACGTCCAGTGTCACTTCTTATGAAGGCTAAATTTTGTTCAAGGAGTTAGCTGGGGAAAGTGGTTGTGTGCACTTTGAACTTAGTGAAGTTTTCAAATCATGCTTCAGCAAGGGTTCAGTTCTTCATCACAGGCAGGAAGCATCCTGGGCACCATAGAGCAATAGCGATAGAGCCCCCCCCCACCAGCCTGTGAGACCACTGCCTGGCATCTGTTCCCAAGGCCCCAAAACATTCATCTGAGAATCATGGTTTGTCACAGTTTTATCAAAAAATCAAGTGGTTCAAATAGACTCTCGGGGACAGCTGGGGAAGCAGCTCAGCGGGCAACCACAGGGCTGAGAAGGGGAGCCCCTAATTTCTACCACTGATGCCTCACAGCCCCCTCAGCATAGCAGGGCATGGCGTTGGTGGCCCCCAGCACCACTAGTGAGGGCTCAAACATAAGTTAAATAACATCTATATAATAATGGGTCAATAAGTAGCACAATTTAAGAAAAAAATTAGTGAAGGGAAAAGGAAGAAAGACTAAAGTCTTCTGTTGATCCCCCACACACCCACACATATGCACACATATACACACACACACACACACACACACAATACTAGCTAAGACATATAAAGATGGAAAGACTACAAGGTCCATGTAGCCCATTACCTCAGGGCCAAATGGACCCTGCCCCAGCATGGGAAATTGCTGCAAACCCTCCTTGTTGCCAGCACACAGACGTTCTGCTTTCTGAATTGCAGGGCAAATCCTCGGAACTTCAATTTCGACAACGTAGGAAAACGCCAATGCTGGCATTGTTTGAAGTTCTCTCCTTGAAAGGTTGGGTGGAAGTGAGAGATGTTATTATTCATCGTGTGGGACCGGTGAGTGAGCGCTTGCGAACCTTTGAGGCGTTGCAGCAGCTGCTCTCATTGGTTTTGAGAATAACCCTGTTTTCCGTTTATGCAGATGCACGGAATCTATATTCATGTTTTTGTGTTCCTGGGCTGCATGATTGGACTGACCCTTTTTGTAGGAGTGGTTATTGCTAATTTCAATGAAAACAAGGTAAGAATTCTTGGCTTAAATGCCACGTGCTTTTCCCCCTTTGCTCACCTTTCACTTGAGTTCTTAAATGCGCACAGTGTAATCAAACTCTATTTCTCAAGCTACCTCCTTGCTGCCTTTCAGCCACTTTGTTAAAGAGAACAGTTCTCTTGCACATTTCTCCTTTGGATAACAATGCCCTTAATTCTCGGGCTTCTGAAGGCGCATCTCTTTTGTTGAGATTTAAAAGGGTGTTTTACAAGTTACGAAAATGCAGTTGCTGAGATGGATGCCGTGGCCACAGGTAATGTGGTCACCGAATGTAAATCGAGGGCTCTGTGACTCAGTGGGTGGACTTCAAATTTTGATGGGGTAAGGAGTAGGGTAGAACATTTTCAATTGGAATTCATGCAAGAATGAGGATTTTCCAATTCTCTATCTAAACTTTGCATATTTTATGAACTCTCGGAGGTGTGCTGAGTTTGTAATGGCTCTTTTGATCACTGCAAGAGCTCACCATTAGAAAACAAGAAGTTTTCTGTCACAATTCTTCTAAACTAGGCTGTAATATTCCTCAAATGTAAGGGGATCGGTCTTTTGAATCATAAATAATTGAAATACAGGCAATTTTTGAGCATTTACCAGGTGCTCAAATGTTATATGTACTGCTAATAGTCCTCACAACTCTGGAATGCATGGTTGAAGCAAAAACACATTATTTCAAGGTGAAGCAAATTTCCTGGAAGTTATAAAGAGGTGAACAAAGGTGAAGTAACTTTCCTGGAAGGTATGAAGATAGAAAGCAGTCCCAAAGTTTGGAAATGGTGCCTAGTGCTTCCCAGCTGATGGCTTTTCCATTGAGGAGTCTAATGATATCATTCTGCGTGGGGTGAGGGTGGAGTGCCACATAGAGCAATGCTGTTCTGTCGTTCCTGGGGAGCACTGATTTGCATGTGGTCACATCCCAGTCTTTGGTTACTTCATTTTGGAAGAATTACTTTGGCAGTTGCCAGTAAATATGACATACATACTTTCCAGCCTTCCCTGGTAGCTACTCATAGACATTCACCATGAGATAATAATGTCTGTTTATTGCACCAGTGTTTATAAAACCAGACACCTAAAATTATAATTTCAAATGTTTGTACAGCAGAAAACTGTACTAGCAGTTAAATAAACTAGGTAAATATAGTTGCACAGGAAAACATAGTGTAGTGAAAGTAAAAACAAACTGCATGAATAAACAATACTGGATGCCAGCTATGTGAAATTTTAAATTCTGAAAAAGTACATTCACATGTAGTTGTACTTACATAATCAGAAAAGCTGGAAAGCCTAGTAAGCCTTATTGCCTTTATAATCTATATAGAATGTAGCAGACTTCAGTTCATTTCCCTGTAGTTTCACTAAGTCCTGTATTATATAGCACTGGATGGGTTATCATTTAGCCAGTGACCGCTCACGTGGGACTCCATACCCAGATTCTGTGGCTTCTTCATACCTCCTCATACTAGTTTGCCATTACACATGCCAGAATGACTTTCCAAAACGCAAAGTGAGTATCTCTAAGCAGAAGCAACGACATTAGACAACTGCCACCTGAATGCAACTTCTCCATATGAAAGGACACTCACCTCAGTGGCAATAAGCATTGTTTGGTCCACGGTTGAAGCCTGCCTCAAGTGCGGGGGGGGAGGCGCGGTTGTGATAGAGAAGTGACCACTGTGACAGAGATAGTTGGAAATGACCCTCTAGTGAAGAACTGTGTGCTGAAAGTAGGGAAAGGACCAGACACGACAACCTCTCAGTATCTGTATTGCAAACCATAATGTCCAAAAGGAGAGAGACAGGAGAGAGAGAGTGAGAGACAGAGAGAGAGAGAGAGAGAGAGAGAGAGAGAGAGAGGAAAGTGCCATAGAGACAGGCTGGGGAGGGCAGTGGGTGGGAAACTGGAGACATTGGTATTGGGAAATGTGCACTGATGGAGGGATGGATATTGGAACAATCCAATCATGAACAGCTTTGTAATGGTGATTCAATTGTAAAATATAAAAAATTGAAAAGAGCATTGCTTTTCGAAAATGTCCTCTGGAAGAAACCCATCTGAGACTCCCCCATACCTGGGCATCCTATATGTTCCCCAACCTCCTGGAAGACTCGCTGAATCCCTTCCAAATCCCAGCACCATCCTTTGAGGGGTGTGTGTGTGGGGGTGGCTGTTAGTCATGCTCTCAAGAACAAGTCTTGAGACCAGAATGCTAACAAACTCTGGCCCGATCTGTTCTGCTACCATGACCTCCGGAGGTTCTCTCGGTGCTCCACCCCCCAGTGCCATCCTGTTTGTGTTGCTGCCTTATCTGCACGGTGCTGGGTGTGGAGCCCCGGACAAAGGCCTTTTCTGCTTGCCTTTATGAAGGGGACGGCTCTGCTGACTGTGGATCAGAGAAGATGGGAAGATCTAAAGAGCAGATTGAAGATTGCGCAGCCTCTTCATCTCCCACCTCGGCCCGGTATCAAAGATGCTCTGATTCCATTCATGTGGGCGCTGGTGTTCACCATGCCCCAGGAGTCTACGATTTCAATTAAAATAATAATCGCCAGCCACGAGGCGCTTGTGCATAAGTTAATACAGAAACAGACTCCCAATGACAGATCTCTCCATAGGCTATTAAAATCCCCACCCAAAGGCTGTGCTCCACGTTGCTCCCAGGATAAGCCTTAATGAAAAAATAAATTTTTAAAGAAAATATATTTGCGCTTGCTTTTACCCATATGAGTGAAACGTATCAGGCAAACAGAAATTGAATGATGTGGTTTTCCCTTCCAATATGGGCGGCGCCACCTTACCGTCATGTTAAATATTCAGAGCCAGCCGTTACTGAAAAAAAAAACCACTGCACAAGAGATTCAGCTGTCTGGGGAGGAGGGATGTAATGGGTTCTAAGATGGGCATTAGAGGGAATGGGAGACAAGGTGGTAAATATGATTCATGGCTAAAAAGGCCCTGGCCTGGGATTCCTTTCTTTTTCCAGATAATGATGGTTTTCGAGCTAAGATGTACGACATCACCCAGCACCCCTTCTTCAAGAGGACGATCGCCCCTGCTTGTCCTGGCCCAGTCTGTTTTGCTGTCTGTTAAGGTACTTCATTGCACATGAGCCTCGGGAAGTAGATGTTGGAATCCTTGTTGTATCCCAGACCATACATCACAGTATCTCAGCGGTGGTTTCATATGCAAAATTAACATTCGCCATCACGTTTGATGGGGAGAAGAGAAGATGGTGTGTGGGGCAAAACACATGTGTTGTCTTTTACAGTGGGACGTGGAGGACCCAGTGACTGTTCCTTTGGCGACAATGTCAGTTGTCTTCACCTTCATCTTTGTTCTAGAGGTACAGTACTGAGCCCCTTGCCTGTCCTTGGCCCCTTTCTCCCCCCCTACAGATCTTCACCTTCATCTTTATTCTAGAAATATAGCACTGAGCCCCTTGATTGCACTCTGGCCCTTGCCCCCTACCTGCAGGCACAGAGAATTCAAATTTATTTCATTTTCACTTTTCTTACATTAAGGGATCACAGTAATACTCAAGGCTTCCTCCTGGCACTTAGATCAGAAATCATTCTTGAGCAGTGCTCAGGGGACCATATTTGGTGCCAGCAATTGATCCCAGATTAGCTGTGTATAAGGCATGTGCCTTACCCATTGTACTCGCTCTTTTCAACTGCTCATTTCTTTTTTGTTTGTTTTGTATGCCACACCTGGCAGTGCTTCAGACGTACTCCAGGCTCTGTGCTCAGGGGTTACTCCTGGCAGGTCAGAGGACTTTATGGGGGTGCTAAGATTGAACCTTGCACGTCAATAGCGTGCAAGGTAAGTGTACCCACTGTACTATCACTCCAGCCCAACAGTATTGAAGCTGTTTGGGGTCACCAACAGTATTGGGGTCCATTGTGTTCCCTGGTCATGTTCCAGGCTGACAACCATCCCCTACAGCCAATAGACAAAGAGAGCAGACCACCATTCTAGAAAATCTAAGGATTTTTTTTTTATTTTCCACACCTTACTCCAACTCACTCCACACACCACACACTAAAGCCAAAACTGCTAGAGATCAATCCTATACAGAGGCTGCGGGCAGGGCATTACCAGAGGTAAAAGGCTCTTTTTTCCCAAAACAATGAGGTAAGGCCAGGCTTCCTCTACCAGTGCAAAATCCCCAAGGGGCCACGTCCCTGCTTCAGAGGGCTATAGGATGGAACATTGTTTTCTCTCTCCTTGGCTAAAACAATCATTTTAGTAATATTTTTAGTCATTTATATAAACACAGTAAGAGAGGCATTTATATATACCTGAGATTAAATTTGTAGGGTGTCCTTTTCCTGGGAAGATCATGTCATATGACCCAGACTATGTTCCCCTTGCCAGATTGATCATTTCCAATCACCTTCAGGTCCTATTGCCAAACAGAAATAACTCTTCAGAATGCAAGGCAACAGTCCTAAGTGCTCTGCTCTGGCTACATGGTGATCCACAGCTTATTTTATCTTTGTGTTAGACCTTGCTCTAAACTTTGTTCCACAGCAAGGCTTACTTGCAATCAAAACATTAGGTTTTCCATTTCAAAGCCAGGGTGATCTCATTGCCTGGTTCCATCCAGTCCCACACAGGAGCCCTCTTTTTGGGGTGTGAGGAATTAGAATCAATCTAAAGGCTACCGAAGCTTATAGTTAGGAAATATGGCAGAAGCCCAGGAGTAAGTAATTCAGAGTTGATTAACTCACATGCACTGCCTTGACTATCTTTCTGTGCCTATACAAAATAAATCCCTTAGCATAAGCAAAAACTTATAGGAAGGAGAAAAACAATCCCTCATTAGCAAGTATGAAAACACAGAGCTAGCAAGTATGTTAAATAATCCAACACAACAGTGCATATTTTAAATTTTATTACGGGTGATAAGAATAAAGTGGCTCTTGTGATATTTCCTTTTAAGGCCATTTTTCTTAAATTGATTAAAGACTTCACTATATATTTTGAATTTTTCTAACTTTAAGAATTACTAAGTGCTGCCAATATTAGGTTTCTTTCCCCTTTATTTGAACACCGTGATTTGCAAAATGCAAACTTTTTCACAGCACAGTTTTTACAAGCATTCATCATTCAACACCAATCCCATCACCAGTGTGCCCCCGACCAGAGCCCTTCCTTTCCTATCCTTGCCCCACACCCCCCATGCCTGCTCCACTAGCTGGCATTAATCGTATCAATTATTGCAACGTATAAATAGTAATGGTATTCATAAAGTCCTAGGCTTCTCCCCGGATTGTTACATATGAATTTGGGTCATCATTATTTCAGGTTTTTGCAACTACTGTTTGGAACTGTCCTGAGCCTATACTGAATAATTTTAACTTATATTGCTGTGTTAGAGCTAATTTGCTAAATATGGTCAGAACATAATCTTAGAAGAAGGTTAATAGGGATTAATTAAAGCTCACCCTGGAGCATTGGGCCATCTGATACCCCTGTATAAGAAATCACTGCTGTGTTCTTATAGAGTAGAAATTGTGCCTACACACTTTGTTATGTTCTTACAAAGTAGAAATTGTGTCTACACACACTGCTATGTTCTTACAGAGTAAAAATTGTGGCTACATGTTGTTGTTTTTTCTTTTTTGAGAATTCATGTAGCCACAGAGCAGCCGCAGGTGGTATCATGTCTGCAGTTCCTTGTTCTCCTTAGAGATTTGGCCAGAGTGAGGTTTCAATGGTCTGGGAGGAGTTCTGGGTGTGGCCATGTGGACCTTCTGGAGGGCGGACTTGGGGATGGACCCAAATCTGGGCTCCAAGAAAGTCCAGCCTCAGGTGATCCTCATACCTGAGTTTGTAAAACGGCTTCTCTCATGGATGGGGCTCTTTCGAGCAGTGGAATCCAACCTGGGAAATAGTCGCGTTTGCAAGTGGAGGTCCTGGCTATTGAGGCTTGAAGAGACCAGCCAGAGGACAGGCCCGTCTGCCTCCAGAGTGCCCTATTTTCAGCCTGTTGCTGCGGGGTGGGCCCAGGTCATGTCTGCAGTTTGTTGGTCTCCTTGGAGATTTCTAGATGTGTGTGGAACCATGGCAGGAGTGAGGTTGCAGTTCTGAGTGCTGCCAATTTTTGCATCACAGTGTAAACCTTTCTAGTTCTGTGAGCTCCGGTATTTATGGCAAACTGGACCAACCAGTTCAACCGAGGACTCAAAATGCAAATGCCATTTTGGTAGCCCAAACACAATCATTCTAAAATATGGTCTTGTAAAATCCTTTGTAGTACATTCATCTTAGAAATAATGCCATAGCCTTATTTAAGTCTGTTCTGGTTAACAGTTTCCAAAATCTTTACTTAAGAAAGGAAAAATGACCTGCATCAGAATTAGCTTTAAGAGAAAAAGACAGTGGAAAATACAGATTTGTGATCTAGCAGGCTTGAAGAAAAGTAGGCAAGCAGGCAGAGAGTAAGTAGATAGCTCGATCAATAGATGGACTAATCAATGAGCAGGTAGATAGAGCAATGCCACATAGTCTCTCTTTGGTTTATTCATCCTTAATAAACAATGTAGTTGTATGGAAAAACTGAGGTGCACTGAAAGGTGGGCAGAGGTCTAGTGGGGAGGAAGGAGAAGACCGCAGTGACGCAAGGACAATGGTGGAGGGTCTTTGACACTTTTGGTGTTAAAGGTGCCAAATGTATAAAAACATCAACACTACTCTGCAATGTAGACAGCAATGAAAAGGAACTTTAGCAAACGGACTGTGATCAAGGTCTGTGCTAAACACTGAGCCTCTTTCTTCTTCCCCAGGTTACAATGAAAATCATAGCAATGTCACCCGCTGGCTTCTGGCAAAGCAGAAGAAACCGGTATGATCTGCTGGTGACGTCCCTGGGCATCGTCTGGGTGGTGCTTCACTTTGCCCTCCTGGTAAGCCCACCATTATGGTTTGTTTTAGTTGGTCATTTCCACTCAGGTAGCCTTGTTCCCCAGCCCGCCTCACTCCATGGCACCCCAGTGGCAAGTTACAGATTAATTTCCTTTGTGCCCTAGTGTATGTGAGCCAGAAGAACCCTAAAGGTGTACTAGTTGACCCCTTTTTTTCCCTACAGAGAGAGAACTAGACATGGAGAGTTTGAGACCTTTCTAGGTTCTCATACAATAGAAGACCCAGTGCGGCAGCACTAGGAAAGTCAGGATTTCCCACTGCGCTCTCAGAGTGTCGGCTGCCATGCTTCTGTTAGACCTCCTGACACCCTTTCTCTAAAGTCCATCTGTCCCCATCTCTATCTGAATTCTCACCACTCTGTCTAGTGTGCCTGAGCATCATTCACTGGAGCTCACCTCAAATTCAACAGCTATGGTTGTATCTGACTGATCTCGAGTCATGTTTAAGACCAATGGAAATACTCCGGCATTTTTTCAGAACCATATTGAAAATAAGAGCAAAGGGAGCTGGAGGCGATAGCACAGCGGGTAGAGCATTTGCCTTGCACGCAGCCGACTGGGTTCTATCCCCAGCATCCCATATGGTCCCCTGAGCACCACCAAGAGTAATTCCTGAGTGCAGAGCCAGGAGGAAACCCTGAGCATCGCTGAGTATGACCCTAAAAAGAAAAAAAAAAGCAAAGGAAACATAGCTTTATTTTTATCATACAAACAACCATATACCAAAATAGTATAATTTCAACATTGCCCACATTGTGAGAATTAGTAAGGACGCCCTCTCATTTGTAACTGTTCATTGCCTGCGTGTGAACATCCATAATACATCTTTTTTTCAGACTTGCCATTTGTCAGTGCTCAGTAACCAGATGTGCTGACCACTGAGAACTTGTTGCTCTGCTTAGACTGACCCCACCAAGTTCTCATATTGATCAGGTGATTTGTCATCAGTGATGCATTTTCCCTATTTTTGAATTTTTGGGAAACAACTTCCAAGTGGATACGATGAAAATCGAGTAGGTCAAGATTCTTGGACTGTAAAGCATCTACAAATTCACATGTTGTCAAACTTTCTGGGGCTCCCCCCCCGAAGTTGCATCTTCAGTTACCTCTTTTCTCTTCCCTGCAACCTCTCACCCTCTTGACTGCTTGGGATGGGGAGAAAAAAATCTGTGAGACACAGCAACCCACTGTCATCCCGGAAGACCATGCTGAAGCGTCACTCTTCCTGGGAGCTTCAGGGACTAATCCCCGCCCCCACCCCCACCCCGCAGCCACTCAGCCACCTGAAGCCATTTTTCTCAAACAGTTAGCCCTGATGACCTGTAAAGCACTGCCCCAGGTATGAAGAAGAATAGAATGAGATCATGTGCTCTTAAACCGAACATCACTAGACGGGGCGGTGGCATTCATGAAGGAGCCTTACGGATGAGAATTAGAGCTGCAGGGAGGGAGTAGGAAAGAGTCGCATGTTCCTGGATTCATCAAGGGTCCAGGAAGGGCCCCCAGGGAGGAAATGATCAGGTGCAGTGTTAGAGGAGCAGGCATGGGCAGTGGGTGTGTTTCTGACTTCTGCCCCTGTGAGGGAGGGACAGGAGCAAAGTGTGAGCAGAGCAGGAGCTGGGGAACACAGTGCAGGGTCGGGGTGGTCAGTGCATAAGTCCCCGGCCTGCACTGCTTGAACACAGCCAACAGGGGGTCAGTTCCCAGCACCCTGGATGCTTCACCGAGTCCTGCCAGGAATAATCACTGCTGGGTGAGCCCCGGACAGTAGCAGACACTCACTACAGAGCCATGTGGATGTAATCAGGGCTCCACTGAGGGGGCAGGAGGGAGCTATGTCAGCTACGAGGTGCCACCCACCACCAGCACCAAAACAAAAAGGAAAAGAAAATATAAGAGCCTGAGTGGCGGGGCCGGAGCGATAGCCCAGTGGGTAGGGCATTTGCCTTGCACGCGGCTGACCCGGGTTCGATCCCCAGCATCCCATATGGTCCCCTGAGCACTGCCAGGAGTAATTCCTGAGCACAGAGCCAGGAGTAACCCCTGAGTATCGCCAGGTGTGACCCAAAAGAAAAAAAAATCTGAGTGGCAAGAAATTGTTGGCCTCTCAGGACCTCAGGGTCCAGAGGCAGGATCTGGGTCCTCATCCCCGACGCTTGTGGGGTGTTGGCGCTTCAGAAGTGGGAAGCATCTCTGCCAGGTTTGGAACAACACAGAGGGCAAAGCCGCCAGACCTGTATCTCCATCTTGCTCCAGGACGCTCGCCAAAGCCGAGGGGAAGAGCGGGCACCAAAGTTCCGGGGGTCCCAGAGACAGGTTCTCCCAGGGCAAAGTCTTTCCTGCTTTGCTGCCCAGGACTATTACTTCTCTACTCTGCACGGTGCCCTCCCTGGCAGGGCTGCCCCGAGAGGGACGATGCCTAGCGATGCCCTGTTCTGTCCCATGGAGGCGTCTCTGCGGGCACATTCCTGTCCTTGCTGTTCACCCAGCCCCTGGCCTGGTTCCTTCCTGGGGCCCCATCTGGGACCATCCCCGCGTGGGGTCCTGAGTCATCGTGTTCTGGCAGCCGCTGAATGCCAACCTGGTTCTTGCCACGCGTTCCAGGAGCTGCGAGGATGCTTGTCTTAGTCAGAGCTGCCGAGTCATCTCAGTGTGGTGGGTGGGGCCGTCACGCTCCGGAAGGAGGAGCCGCACTGCATTGTGGGAAGCCGCTCCGGAGCCAGCACAGACCCTGCAGAAGGTGACCCGAGCCGTGTCAGGGGAAATGGAGCTGAGGCTGTCGCCTCCAACACCTCCCCCTCGCCCAGCACCCCCGTACCCCCGAAACACCTGCCTCTTTGCCGGATCGCCCAGGCCCTCTCTGCCCTAAGCCTCCTCATGTTGCATTTTTATCTAAGTGGTTTTTTTTTTCTGGCTCCATGTAGGAACCAGGCCCTGTTTTATGTATTAAAAAATCAGTTTTGAAATAGCAAAATTCAACCGAGCAAGACTGAGACCGCAGCTTCATTTGAGAGTTGATTGGATCACTGATATTTATTCATGAGTTTTGGCAGTGACCTTTTCGCCACCCCCCCCCCCCCCCCACACACACACCTTTTTTAAAGATAAATTTCTTAGAGGAATTTTCACCTTTTATTAAACTGATTATTCAGGAGATTTCACAGGGGACTAGGAAAAACAAGGGGCGCTGCCAGTAGATGCCCGTGCCAGCAGGCGAGGCTGTGGTCTGTTTCTGTTTCAGAATGCGTACACCTACATGATGGGCGCCTGCGTGATCGTCTTTCGCTTTTTCTCTATCTGTGGGAAGCACGTAAGTATTGGGTTAAACATGTTCTTGAAGCACTTGAAGAAAGGAAGAAGCGCTCACTCCAGCTTGGGCTGACTTCAGGGGCCAGCACTTGGCAAGCTGCTAGTCATTGCAAGCCGGAATGAACAGAAATGACACAATCAGGGAATCAGTAGCTGGTTGGCATGTTTCCTGACATTTAGGTTGTGTGGTGTGTTCTTCCTACGGGTAAAATGAAGTTCATCATCAAGGGAAGATCAATAGCAGGTTTGCCAGCCAAAAACCAGTGATATTTTCAACATTTTCTAAAATAAGGTGAAGTCCTACTGCCCAGAAAAGTCCTCTTTAGTGAATGGAGTGATTGCGAGCTCGCATGTCTGAATGCTCTTTGGCATGGAGTGTGCATACAACGGCATATTTTTTTCCTCATAAAAATACTGATTTGGGGGCTGGAGTGTAGAACAGGGTAGGCTGTATGCCTTGCATGCCCGGGTCCAGTCCCGGCATCTCAGAGGGTCCCCCAAGCACCACCAAGGAGTAATTCCTGAGTGCAGAGCCAGAAGTAATCCCTGAGCATCACTGGGTGTGACCCAAAAAGCAAACTAATAATATAAAATATTTATTTGACTTGGGTTTGGTTTTGAGGCCACACCCAGTGGTGCTCAGGGGTTACTCCTGGCTCTGCAACTGAGGAATCACTCCTGGAAGGACTCAGAGCGGGACAGGGATGGGACCCCAGTCAGCCACTTGCAAGGCTAGCACCCTTCCTGATGTACTGTCTCTCCAGAACCCCTTCAATATTGATTTTGATCACTTGATCACTTGAATCCCGTTATTCATTGATTTGCTCGAGCGGGCGCCAGTAACATTTCCATTGGACCCTATCACATGCCAGTGTAGCCCAATGGCATCTGGTTGATTCAGGAATATGAAGAGCCTCAAACCGTTCCTTCAGGGTCTTGACAAGGAAGTCTGACCATCTTGTAGGTGGGCGGCCATGTGATAGTCCACACAATGGTAACATTTCACATTTGACAGTTCTATCCTATTTAGCCATTGTTTAGGTTTGTTTTGTGAATGTCTCTTAGCAGAAGCACTTCGCTTCTTGCTGTAGGCCAGAAAAGCTTAGTCCTGATCACAAAGGGAAAGCAAGGGAAAGGGAGAAAGAAAAAATCTTGCAGGAATCAATTTTATCCGCTTGGCTTAAGAGGCTGAACACTTTGAAATACAAGTAGAATGCCTAAGTTTTTAAACATATGCAGATTTAATGCCTAGTTGGAAGCAAATTTTAAATGTCATATTTGAGAGGTTCTCTTGTGCCAACCTGCTGAAGTGTTTCCTTCCTCTATCTTGGTGATTAATTCAGGACTGAACGCTCTCCCTGGCTCTCGCTCTCTCAACCCCCTGTCTCGATGCAGGTAACTCTGAAGATGCTTCTCCTGACGGTGGTCGTGAGCATGTATAAAAGCTTCTTTATCATAGTGGGGATGTTTCTGCTGCTGCTGTGCTATGCTTTTGCTGGCGTGGTTTATTTGGGACAGTCAAGTATGGAGAGAACATTAACAGGTTGGTGGATGATTCTCTTTACTCGGTGCTCATGAAAGCTTGAGAACATTACAGGTTGGAGGATGATTGTTTTTACTGCCTGCTCAAGAAGGCTAATTGTTGTGGTGAAATCACTGAAATCCAGAATGTTTTTGCTTGTTTTGTTTCTTTGGAAAAGAGCCAGAAGCTGGTGGGGAGGGGGTAAGGAGGTCAGAGAGAGAAGCAGCCAGTTTAAAATAAAGTGGACAAATTTGAAATGACATTTTCCAGTTGAAAATGCCATGAATATTTACTCTAGACATCTACGAAATTCAGAATTAAAAGAATAAAGAATTCTACCACCACTTAGGAATAACCCCCTCTGGTAACTGGGTGAATCACATCATGCTGTAAATCCCTATTCTGCACTCCAAAACCCATATAGAATTTTCCAAAATTAAAGAAATTTGAGATGATTTTGGAATTTTTCAGTAAAAATATGGTCTATTAGAAGCCCTCAAAGAACTATTGTATGTGAAAGATATAATTCAAAAATTACGTTAAATTTTGAAGAAGTTAATTATAGTTGCTTTTTAGGTCTTATACAGAAAATTCCAAACATGGAATGTGTTGCAGTTTCTAATTTTTTCCATGATGTGATCAGCACAATCCACATGAAATGGAAATCTCTTTTAATTACCAGTTTGTCCCTCAGTATTGAGAATAAATGGCCATAAATTGACCCTACCCTTGGGTTCTTCAGACTGCTGTCTTTGGGGCAGATATAAATAACAAGTTAGAGCATGTAGAACCTTTGTAAATAGTAACTTAGCAACCAAATGTTTTTCCCAAATCCACCTGCTTTGGTAGTGATAAATGCTACTCCTTTGTGGCGAACCACATTATTCATATTCTGTTTCTGCCCTTAAATTAGGCACGCGAACTTTTCTTCAGCTGGCAAAGCTATTACTGTGCTGTTCCGAATAGTGACAGGCGAAGACTGGAACAAGATTATGCATGACTGTATGGTGAGCAGTTCCATTACTCACTGGGCCTTGATTTAGAATCCGATAAAACTCTTTCTTGAAGCGATATCAGCGTTGCCAGTGTCAAGGCTTTAAAGGCAAAATGCACATCTGGTCTTCCAGTGCAGAAATTTGAGGAGGGTTCTGATTGCTTGTTTTCTGGTTGGGGTTTGGGGTGATTTATTTTTGCAATGTGTGAGGCCTCCAGGAAGCTATCTGATGAACTCAATTTAGACTACTATAGTTCCCTTCAGTAGGCGTGCGTCACTTCATCACGAAGCTCTCTTCCCCCCTACCATTATCATTTTGGCAATTGAGAACAAAGAAAGCGGATTCCTGTTCTCCAGTTTATTTGACAGTCACTGGACCCTGGATGGTCCGTGCATGGTCACCGCTACATCTAAGCCTTCATTGATTCCAAAGCATCTTCAAAGATCACTGCTGTGTTCCAGGGAACCCCTCCTTGGGTCTCCTGCCTTCTCAGGCTAATCCTTCACTTTCTTTCACATATCAGCTTCCTTCAGACAGTCCTTGCCAAGCCTGCCAGTTCTCTGGTCCTGGCACTGTTTCTCTGTTGTGGAGCTTATCACAATGGACATGCATATTGGCTATTTTGTTTATTTCATCTCCATACCCATGTTGTCCAAAAGAAATTCTACGTAGTGATGCCACCACTTAAATGTGGTTTAGGGCACTTAAATTGTGACTTGTACAACTTACCTTGTATTGAATGTGACTAGAAATGTCCATAGCATAGGTAATTATTGCTGTTGGGTTACTGGACAGCACTAGACCGATGGGAGACAAATTCTGTGTTCTCTGTCCCAGTCTATCCCTGAGTCTTGGCAAAACCAGCATCTGGAGTTTGATTCCTGAATAAGGGGGGAACAAAACTTACCAACTCAAGTGTAACTGTCTGAATGAGCTGCCTTTCAAATATAGAGCCAACAGAAAGAACGAGAAAAGCAGGGGTCAGTCCGTCAGAATAAAAGAAACAAGAAGCCAGGAATGAGGAGGGAGTGTTTGAGAACCCAAGTCCTGTACTGGTCAGGCATCCTACAGCAGTGTTCCAGGACGGAGTGGCCCGGCTACTCCCTTACTTTCCTGCACTTCTCAGCTTCCTTCGGGAAACCCTCGCCAAGCCTGCCGGTTCTCTGCCCTCCTACATGATTTGTCCATTCCTCCTTCCTGCCTGCCTTCCTTCCTTCCCTTATCTCTCTTCCTTCCCTCTTTCCTTCCTAATTCCCTTTCTTCTTTTCTTCCTTCCTCTCCCTTCCTTCTTTCCTTCTTCCCTTCCCCTTTTCTCCCTTCCCTCCTCCCTCCCCTCCTTCCTTCCCATCTCCTTAATTTACAGTGGATAACAAATCTCCCTAACTCAGACCTCATTATTTAAGTCCAAGAAACACTGTAATGCTTTTTCACTGAACTCTCAGCAGGCAGTTGCAGTGATGACGTCTTGGTGAAGATGGCAGGAAGCAGCTCCCACGGGAAGTCATAAGTCATAAGTCATTAGCCAATGTCCTGGGGATGCTGTTCTGAAACTAAAAACAGCCTACAGGAACTGTTCATTTTTATTGGCTTTTTGTGTTGAATCAGTGAAATACACAGTTCTGAAGTTGTTCACGATCGGGTTTCAGTCATACAATGTTCCATCACCTGTCCCTTCCTTCACCAGTGTGTATTTCCCACCAATATCCCCCATTTAATGCACTCTCTCTCTCTCTCTCTCTCTCTCTCTCTCTCTCTCTCTCTCTCTCTCTCTCTCTCTCTCTCTCTCTCTCTATCTCTGGGCATTATGAGAACTGTTCTTTTTAATTTTGACTCAACCATGGGCTCAGTCTGTGTAGCTTTAGAGAGATTCCTTGGAAGTTTATTAACTTTGATGTGAATGTGTCCACTAACTCTAGTCACCTGAGAGAAATGTCTGTTCTCTGCTTTCTTCACTCACCCTCTCCCCCACTCCCACCCGCTTGCCCTCAGGTCCAGCCTCCCCTTCTGTACTCGGATGAATACACCTACTGGGCCACTGACTGCGGAATTACGCCGGCGCACTGATGTATTTCTGCTCATTTTATGTCATCATTGCGTACATCATGCTAAATCTGCTTGTAGGTGAGGTTCATAGAATATTGCTTTTAAATCTCTTTCAACTCTGGAACTTAGATAATTATGTTATTTTCAAGTCCTTATTCTAGGTGGCTCAGGTGGGTGTTTCATGGCGTTAGTTTGCCTCTAGATCCAATGGCTGAAAAGATTTTTTGAAAGCATGTGCGGGACAGCTGACTGTAATTTCAAGGGTCACACTGTTTACTGTGATCATGAATTTTGAAAGCGCTCTTCTCCTGGACTGCGTTGAACATCAGGAGGGTGTAATCTCAGAGCCTCAAAATATCACTCATATGTTTAGGGGGAAAGACAGTTGTTCCCCTAGCTGCTGGACCACCCAGAACTCAATTTGACCTTTATAGTCCACCCTAGAACTCTCCACTAGGAGTTGGAGCCAGCTGGCAGATCCGTCCATGCCACTGGAATGTGTTTATAGCCGTGACTGTCAAGTTTGGGGGTGGCAAGAGCTGGATAATAAGCTTAATCCGGGTAACATGTGCAAGCTTGGAAATCTCACTCAAAGCACTTAAAAATGCAGGCTGATAATGCAGGTGATAAAATCCATGATTTTAATAGATGCTTTGCTTTATTCTGAGAACGACAGATTCACACAATTGTCTAACAGGTGGAATTTTTGTTTTGTCCTTAGCCATAATTGTGGAGAATTTTTCTCTGTTTTATTCCACGGAAGAGGACCAGCTTTTAAGTTACAATGATCTTCGCCACTTTCAAATCATCTGGAATATGGTGGATGATAAAAGAGAGGTGAGGAATGGGTGGTAACTGCATGTTCCCCACGATGCCCACCCCCATTCCTGGCTCAGGCCACATAGAAGAGTCCCCTTTTTGACTCATCCCTGTGCTCAGGGACCCCTCTTCACCCAGCTCACACATGAGAACTTCCTCTCACTCTCACAGGTCTTGTTAGCGACCCACAGGACGTTTCAGCTGACCATGGCTGGCTCCAGCCCGGTGCTCATATAGAGGCTACCATATCAGTGTGGTGGGTTTTGTTGCTAGAGGGAGTGATACAGGCTTGATCTCAGGATCCAGGTCTGCTCTGATCTGGACAAGCTTGGTTGTCTCATGTATGCAGAAGACCTGGACAGGAATCCTTCCAAAGAACCTCGCCAACTCTGTGCTGTTTAGAGGTCGCAGCAGCCACATTGTCACAAAAGTCAAGTTGGGAGCAACCTAATTCCCTTCAACAGAGACATGGATAAAAATGTGTCATGGTCAGAGAGAGAAAGAGAGCGAGGAGAGGGAGAGGGAGAGAGGGAGGAACAGAGAGGAAGCAAGAGAGGGCAAGACAGGGAGATAGAATGAAAGGATAAGAGGGAGCTAGGAGAGGGAGAAAGAAAGGGAGATAGGGAGAAAGAGACAGATAGGGAGAAAGAGAGGGGCAAAGATAAAGGGAGAGAGACAGATAGACAAAAAACTGGCTTAAGGTGTTTGCCTTACACCACATCTGACACGGGCTCAAATCTTGGCACCGTATATGGTGCCCCAGGTACTGCCAGGGTTACTACTGGCTCTTGATAAATATGGCCCCAAGCCAAAACCAAGTAACAAAGATGAGATCTAAGTGAATACACATGGTGGAATACTATTCAGGCTGTTTACAAAGGTAAAGTATTAGCGCTGGAGACAGTGCAGCAGGGAAGGGGCTGCCGGACTGCATGCCACCTACCCAGGCTTTATTTCTGGTGCCCACATGGTTCCCTGAGCACCGCCAGGAGTGATCCCTGAGCACCACTAGGCATGACCAAAATAAAAAGGGAGGAGGCGAGGAGGAGAGATAGAGATAAAAAGGAAGAAAAAAATATGAAGACAAAAGAGATGAAGGAAAAGAAGGAAAAGAAAGAAAAAGAAAGACAGGAAGAAAGAAAAACTGGAAGAAAGAAAGAGAGAAAGAAAGAAAGGAAGGAAGGAAGGAAGGAAGGAAGGAAGGAAGGGAGGGAAGGAGAGAGGGAGGGAGGGAGGAAGAGAGAAAGAGAGAGAGAAAGAGAGAAAGAAAAGAAAGAAAGAAAGAGAGAGAGAGAAAGAAAGAAAGAAAGAAAGAAAGAAAGAAAGAAAGAGAGAGAGAGAGAGAGAGAGAGAAAAGAAAGAAAGAAAGAAAGAAAGAAAGAAAGAAAGAAAGAAAGAAAGAAAGAAAGAAAGAAAGAAAGAAAGAAAGAAAGAAAGAAAGAAGAAGAAAGAAAGAAAGAAAGAAAGAAAGAAGAGAGAAAGAAAAAAGAGAGAAAGAGAGAGAGAAAGAGAGAAAGAAGAGAAAGAAGAGAAAGAAAGAAAGAAAGAAAGAAAGAAAGAAAGAAAGAAAGAAAGAAAGAAAGAAAGAAAGAAAGAAAGAAAGAAAGAAAGAAAGAAAAGAAAGAAAGAAAGAAAGAAAGAAAGAAAGAAAAAGAAAGAATGAGGAAGGAAGGAAGGAAGGAAAGGGAAGGAAGGGAGGGAGGAGGGAGGGAAGGAAGGAAGGAAGTGAGGGAGGGCAGGAGGGTGGGTCTTAGACTTAGTATCCATATGAATGAATGGACCTGGAGGGAGCGGGTGAAGGGAAAAAAAGAGGACAAAGACTTTGATTTCACTTAAAACAAATAGGAAATAAAGTCCAGCGTCAGAAGGACAGGCTAGAAGGGAAGTGGTCAGGAGGGTCCGGGGTTAGCAGGGCCATGCAGGGGGGGGACAGAAGGCTGGCGGGGAACACCTGAGGGTGTAGGCGGACAGTGATTCTCAAGGGTGTGCCGCCCCTCCCTAGGGGGAGCCGCGCTGCTCCCATCCGCGCCATCACCACACTCCCAGCACTCACGTTGGTGAAGCTGTCGCCAGCTGCATTCCAGATTCACGGACATCTGGAGTCTCCGTGATCTCCGTAGGATAGTCTTGCTCATGCCCAGAGCTGAGCCCCAGCAGCACATGGTTGTGGCAGGCACCCGCAAGCAGAGATCTCCTGAGATGCCCCGTTCCCTCCACCACCCCGTTCTGGGTCGTCCATCAACTCCCTCCTGCCCATCGGGTCACTTTTGAAGAACAAGTCCTGGGGTCTGGCTGGGGGTCCGAGACCCAATGCTGTCCCTTTGCTGTCCCCTCCTCCCAGGGGTGATCCCCACCTTCCGGGTGAAGTTTCTGCTGAGGCTGCTCTTGGGGCCGCCTGGAGGTGGACCTCGACAAGGACAAACTTCTGTTCAAGCACATGTGCTACGAGATGGAGCGTCTGCACAGCGGGGCGGCGTCACCTTCCACGACGTCCTCAGGTAGGGGCCGCACCTGAGTCTAGAATGTTCAGGCACATGCACTAAGAGATGGAGCATCTACATAGTGGGGACGGCGTCACCTTCTGTGACGTCCCTCAGGTAGGGGGCCACACCTGAGTCTAGAATGTTCAAGCACATGCGCTACGAGGATGGAGCGTCTACATAGTGGGGACGACGTCACCTTCCGTGACTTCCTCAGGTAGGGGGCGCACCCGAGCACAGGGGCTGCCACCCACGAGTCTAGAATGTCCCTGGCCCTGGACACCACCTCTCAGGGCTGGCTCGGGAGGTGACAATCTCCCACATGGAGGCGATTCCTCCAGGGGGCCTGTTGTGATGGGTTGAGTACCCCGCGCCAGGAGTGAGGAGAAGTAGATGCCTGCACCCCACGGTGTCCCCAAGGGGATGCTAAAGGGGACAGTCACCTCCACCCTTTCAAAGGAGGAGGAGATCAGGTGGGAAATGGGCGCCCTGGACTCAGGCACCTCTGCCGTGAGCCAGGCCACAGCTGCTCCACAGAAGCGGGTGCCCTGGGTCTGGGTTTGGAGTCCCCGTCACAGGGGAGTGAGCCTGGCGGTTGCTGTGGCTTGCCCCCCAGCATGCTGTCCTACCGCTCCGTGGACATCCGCAAGAGCTTGCAGCTGGAGGAGCTGCTGGCCCGGAGCAGCTGGAGTACACCATCGAGGAGGAGGTGGCCAAGCAGACCATCCGCATGTGGCTGAAGAAATGCCTGAAGCGCATTCGAGCTGTGAGTGAGCCGGGCGGCGCCGGGCGAGGAGGGGAGGCCAAGGGAAAGGAAACTTGGATCTATCTGCCCTGAAACCTACTTCCCTGCCAGCTGTGTCATCCGCTGTGGTGGCCCCATGGCACCAATCTGAATCCTGGTCCAAAATCACCCTGAACCCCTTGTGCAGGGTCCCCCAGAAATTTCTATGGAATCCCAGCCTCCTCATCTAATGTGAATACATAGATCAAAAAAAAATCAGTCCCTTGATAGGAATAGGTGTTTGACCACTGTTCGTGAACTCAGTGCTTCAAAACCGCTGGAAATCTGTAGGTATCTCTGGACAACAGGATTTACAAAATATTTTTTAAGTTGCTCCTAAGCATCCCGTTGGTTGTGTTGTTTGGTCATGGATGATTAAAGACCATCTCTCCGGGGAGTTTAATGATCTGTTTGTTGCTTCCCTGAACTAAGTTTCACTAATTCGTTAATCCATGAGCTGGGACTACATTAAAAACGAGCATTTCTATTAGAGGATTCTGTGTGTGAGAGCTGCTGACTTACACTTCCCATGCAGGGAAGAAGAATCAATCATGAAGCGTTCTTTCAATTTTTTTTTTTTTTTGCTTTTTGGGTCACACTTGGTGATGCTCAGGGGTTACTCCTGGCTCTGCACTCAGGAATTACTCCTGATGGTGCTCAGAGGTCCATAGAGGATGCCAAGAATCAAACCCAGGATGTCTACATGCAAGGAAATGCCCTCCCTGCTGTACTATTGCTCTGGCCCCCATTCATGAAGCATTTTTATGTAATGTTCTTTAATTAGTCCTTCCCCTCAAACATCCATCCTCACGAGGGAGGCGAGGTCCTAGAGAAAGGGACACACTGACCTGTAGCAAGGCTGCAGTCATAGGGGTCTCAGGCCAGACAAGAGAGGGCCAGGCATGCCTGGAGATAGCCTGAGGGTGGTAAAGGAGAGGAGGGAGGCCCCAGGTGAGTTCTGCTCAGGGCAGGCGCTCACCCTCTAGCGCCACCAGCCCACAGTTGTGTCCAATAGCTCTGTGCAGCCTGGGGATGGACCTGCCACCCTGAGTTCAGGCAAGTCCTGGAACTGAGACCCGGATGGGAATTAAAGCTTTGGGATCCAGAAAAGGATGTGTATGCACGTGATCTCCACTGGGGAGTGCCAGCAACCAGAGACAGAACTCAAGGATGGGGCCATACTAGTAACAGTAGAGGGGTTGGTTTGGGAGCCTGATGCAGGGGTGGACACCTCAAGGGAACCAGCACTGGCCTTGTGGGTGAGGGTGACCCCCGGGATGAATCTGTGTTAGGATGGGCATGGTCAGACAACGTTGCAGTTACCTGCATGTCTGGAGACCACACACTTGCTCATTTCGGTCACATGTGTCACCACTGCCCAGCTCTGTCACTGTGGATTGCGTGCTTGCTCATATCAGCCACATATGTCACTGCTGCCCAGCTCTGCCGCTGTGGGGGAGTGTATATTAATACATATTTTGGAGTGAAGGCGGGAAAAAGGAAAAGAAGGCCGGGCTTCTGCTCAAACTGGTCTTCTGAAGTCTCTTCCTCAGGAAATCAGGGACCCCAGGTGACCTGGCCCATGGTCTTCAATCCCTTCAGACACCTGTGGGGGTCCCTTTAGTTCCCACTAGCAGTTTCCCACCTCCCTGGTCTCTCCCGCCACACCCCTCCCGGGCCTCAGAGCGAGAGGCCTCCTGCAGGTGTCCTGGCCTCAGTGTGAACCAAGGGGATTGGACCCACTGGGATCCAGATGCAAGTCCGGGCCAGGGTGGCCCTGCGCACTCCAGGGCTTTGCTGTAAATTCACAGAGCAGGAGCAGAGTCAACCAAAAGGGGTGCAGCCAGGCAAGCTAACTTGTTAGTGATTTAAAAGTCCTACTGGGGGCCAGAGCTATAGCACAGTGGTTAGGGCACTTGCCTTGCACACGGTCACCCCAGCTTTGATCCCCAGCACCGTAGGCCCCACCAGGAGTGATCCCTGAGTGAAGAGCCTGGAGTAAGCCTTGAGCACCGCCATGTGTGGCCCAGAGAACAAGGCCAGTGGCCCAGCAAATCATCTTACACATGGCCTACACGAATTTGATCCCAGGCACTCCAGAGGCCCCGTAATCACCTCCAGGAGTGACCCCCCCCCAAGCACAGAGCTAGGTATAGGCCCTGAGCATGTGAAGTGTGAAAATCCTAAAGTTAATTTAAAATAGAAGTCCTACTTGTATTAAAATAGAAGTGAGACCATGGAGGGGTACAATTGTGTCCAGAGATGACAACAGACCGAAACGGTCCCATCTCGGCCCTCAAGGCCGCCTTCCAGGTAGTCTGAGTCTCAGCAGTGAAGTGAAGTCAGGAGTTTGATGCGGTCACTTCCTCTGAGGTCCCCAAGCCTCAGGTTCTAGAGGGAGGGGGGCGGGTGTGGGACTGCCCGGCGTGACTGAGGGGAAACCTGTTTCCGTAGAAGGGAGGGGTGCGGGTGTGGGACTGCCCGGCGTGACTGAGGGGAAACCTGTTTCCGTAGAAGGGAGGGGGTGCGGGTGTGGGACTGCCCGGCGTGGCTGAGGGGAAACCTGTTTCCGTAGAAGCAACAGCAGTCATGCAGCATCATCCACAGCCTGAGGGGAGAGTCAGCAGCAGGAGCTGAGCCGCTTTCTGAACCCCCCAGCATCGAGACCACCCAGCCCAGTGAGGACGTGCACGCCAACAGCCAGGACATCGGCACGCAGCCCGAGGTGGGTGCTGGGGACGCCTCCCCCAGGCCAGTCTGCAAGTCTTTAGCAATAACAACAATACATTAGTGTTGTTCACAACACCGTTCCAGATATGGTGACAGTGTTTCTAACAGGAGGTTTCCCCGGCATCCCATATGGTCCCCGAGCACCTCCAGGAGTAATTCCTGAGCAAAGAGCCAGGAGTAACCCCTGAGCATCGCCGGGTGTGACCCAAAAAAAAAAAAAAAGAACAAAGTTTGGGGCCGGAGCGATAGCCCAGCGGGTAGGGCGTTTGCCTTGCACAAGGCAAGTGTGACCCAAAAAAGCAAAAAAAAAAAAAAAAAAAAAAAGTTTGTTATTTTCATATCCCAAGATGAATGCAGTCATTCTGTGTCTGTCCCTTTCCTTCTGACTCATTTCACTCAGCATGATCCTCTCCATGTCCATCCACTTATAGGCAAGTTTTATAACTTCATTTTTCCTAACAGCTTCATAGTATTCCATTGTGTAGATGTACCATAGTCTCTTTATCCAGTCGTGTGTTTTCAGGCACTCAGGTTATTTCAGATTCTGATTATTGGGAATAGTGCTGCAATGAACATAGAAGTACAGATGGTGTTTCTGCTGTGTGGTTTTGGGATCCCCAGGGTAAATTCCCAGATGTGGTGTTGCTGGATCAAGCGGGAGCTCAATTTCTAGTTTATTGAAGAATGTCTGTTGTTTTCCAAGAAGACTGGGCCCTATGTCCAGTCCCCAAATTTTCCATATTGTTTTCCAAAAAAGACTGGCATACCCACCAACAATGATTGAGAATCCCTTTCTCTCCGCATTCACACCACCACTGGTTGTTCTTGTTATTTTTGATGTGTGCCAGTCTCTGTGGTGTGAAATAATATCTTATTGTTTTGATTTGCATCTCTCTGATGATTAGTGATGTAGAGCAAATTCAGTCCTCACTACCATTTGAAAAGGCAGGGGGGGGCATTGGCACCTGGGAGAGGCACCTGAGGAGCACCTGGCCTGGTAAGGGCACTGTCCCAGGAGAATAGAAGCTGGGTGTGGACACTGTCCCAAAACCTGGCCAGCAATCCAAGGCATACCCCAGGCAACACTAGGTGTTTTGGCATTTGGGAGCACTGCTGGGATGGCCATAAGCTGCCACCTGAGCTTGTGACACAGAGGGGCAGTGCTGGAGTCTCCTGTTCCATCGGCCCTTTGGGGTCTCCCCAGCCTTGCAAGGGTCATCTGTTGCCCTGGTCAGTAATGTGGGGGGTTGCTCCCAGGGTGCTGGCAGGGCTTTATGGCCAAGTGGGAACAGCACAGGATGGCCAGCAAGATGGGCTGGGGAGGAAAGTGGAGGGGGTTGGGTCCCAGAGTTCTCTGGTCAAAGCGATAAAAGCCCACGTCACACCAGCAGCACAAGCAGGGTCTGTAAGGTAGCGTGGGGATGCCTACGGTGAGGGAAAGGCAACTCTCCTAACTCCACACTCAGCTTCTAGCAGGACCTGCCACCCACCTGTCCGCTCTCCCCAGAACCTCCAGGCTGGCCAGGGCACCACTCTTCAAGTCAGGCTTGCCAGCATCCTTCCTGCCACTCATCCTTCCAGACCATCCTCCTGCCTTGGCTAATAGGGGTGCTCCCAGGAATGGAAGGGATGTGTCCAGGGGGGATAGACCTCTCTCTCTCTCTCTCTCTCTCTCTCTCTCTCTCTCTCTCTGCTGTTTTGCCTCACTTGCCAATTTTTTAATGTCTTATTTATTTATTTATTTTTCCCCCAAAATTTTATTACACCATTTTAGACATACAATTGCAAGATGCTCATGCAGAGTTCTGGTTCCACAGCGTTCCAACACCCAACCCCTCCACCCAAACCCATCTCCCATCACCAATGTCCTCACCTCCCTCCCCCTCCCACACCTCAACTACTTGGCGGGTTCTGCATGTCTTCTCTCTCCTCCCTATCTCTCCCTCCAGCCAAAATTTCCCTGCACATCGTGGAATGCAGTGGATTAAAGGACATTACTGTTTCCACTATTTTGATGGACCATGCGGCCGCAAGCGGCCGCGCAACCTGGGCTCGAACTGGTTTTGCTCTGTTAATCTGGTCGTGAGGCAGTGTTCCAGCGTCTGGACAGCAAAGGTGGTGGCTAGTGTGGTGGGCAAGCCCCATCCGGCTGCTTCCGGGACCCCCGGAGGTGATGGGCCCATTCCCAAAACCCATCTGCCCTCCCGGAGGCCCCATAGTCAGCTTAGCCAGGGAAAGCGGAGTTCCAGCTTCCCCCAGGTGCATCCGAGGCCCACATGCTATGGCTGGTCGCCCCAGGGCAGCTCCTGGGGGGGGCCACCAGGCTTGACAAAATGGAGGGGGACTCACTTGCCAATGTTTAAGTCTTATTTCTGACTCTATGCTCAGCGATGACACCTGGCTGTGCTCAGGGGACCATAGGATGTGCTAAGAATAGAACAGAGTTGGCCATATGCAAGAAAGGACCTTCCCTCTCCCCTCTCTGTTCTCTCTCTCTCTCTCTCGCTCTCTCATTCTCTCTCACTCACTCACTCACTCTCCGTTTTGCTCTCCCTCCCTCAGTCCAAGTACCCTTCCTTCTGTCCCTGTGGCTCTTTATAGAGTTACTTTCTTCACTGTTCCTTTCCCCATGATGGGCATTGCCGCTCCCTTCTGGTTTTTCACATTTTGTTTTCTTGGGGGGCAGTCAAGGGGGCTCCCAAGCAGTGTGGGAGGAGCTGGAGGAGGAAGACCAGCATCTCACCTGCACAGAGCATGCGCTCTTGATCCCTGGTTTGCATGTGTGGGGCCCTGGTTTGATCTCCAGCACCACAGCCCTCAAAGGACGGAGGATCCCCTTCCTTTCTTAAAAGAAAGTGAGGGGTTAGCCCGAGCAGGACAGTCTCTCAGTGCTGAATTCTTCACTCCACAGACCAGCAGCCAGCAGCAACTCCTGAGCCCCACATTGTCAGACCGAGGTGGGAGGTCGGCAGGACGCATCCGACGCAGGAAAACCACAAAGGAAGTTTGGGCAGTGGCGTCTGCCCTCAGGTGCGTGTTTGAGTTCTTCCCTCCACAGAGCGAGACTGCTTCAGTCATGCTGTTCTCGGTGTGTTGGGAGTCCTGGATTTCAGATTGGACATCTGTCTCCGAAATCCATTAGAAGCTCTGGAACAGTGAAAAGAAATATTCCCTTATCAAATGGGGCACCCCTTAAAAGACCTGCTTTGAATAGAAAGACATTGGCTCTGGTTTAGAGACCAGAGCTGAGATCCAGTACTTGGGAACGGAAAGATGTGAAAGTCAGGGAAAGGAGAGATTCCCAAGGCCTCTGTGGGCTTTGAAGGCTGCTCCAACAGGCAAAGTGTCTTTAGTGGAAGAGGGACCAAGGAGATGCAGTCACCAGAAACGTTGGAGAATGGAGCACTCTAGCCCGTGCTCAGCGCAGGGAGATATGGACTGTTTCAAGATATGGACTATTCCACTGTTCTCGCGTGTGGAAGACAGAAAAACACAAAGCAAAGGCCAACTCCCTAGATACAGAGAGCTGGTTGGTGGTTCCCAGCTTTGGGGTGAAAGGAGCAAGAGGGATAAGTTGTAGGGGACGGAGAGAGATGAACTTCAGGTGGGGAGCATGACTCAGGCGTGCGACTTCATGGTACAAGCCCACAGGCCTTGCCACAGGGTTCTCAAAGAACAAAGCGTTGAGTCATACTAGACCATAACAGCATAGACATGCTGTGATGCTGCAGGCCAGTCACTGTTATAAGAGCGTCTCATGCACTCCCAGAGTGAGACCTTCTATTTCTCTGTGACCCAGTTATATCGAGGAAGTGGGATTTGCAGTGTTGCCTGTTATACTTTCATTCCAACCCCATCCCCATCACCTGGGTCCTGCTTTCCTCCCATGAGTGTCCCAAGGCCAATTCCCTGCCACACACCCCATTTAAGTTCAGTTCCTGATGCTGGTTGATAAAATAAGATTTTTTTCAAAAGCTGGATATCTTTTTTTTAACCCATATGTACATTTAAAAAATTAATATTCTAAATAATTTTATGTTCATGCATTTTAAAATTTACATGAAAGAGGTAAAGTCTGCAAATATGAAACTTAGAGTCAGGGCAATTGAGAAAACGTTAGGTGGAAATCTGAATAGGCCTATAAATGTATAAAAGTTTTATCCTAAGAAGGGGAATATTATCTGTATGTGAGGAATTATTATAGATAACACTTAACTATCTTCATTATTAAGTAAAGAGTATAATAAAAATTCCTATGAATGCAAAAGTACAAACACCTGATCGGACATGGAGCACTCAATATAAATTCAACATTAATTCATTATTGAAAATGTATGGAAATCCTTTAGTAAGCTGGAAGTAAACCAATCCTTCTTAATCTGATAGAGGGCGGCTGTATGTGCTGCTGTTCTCAATGCCAAGTGCAGAGAGGCTTTTTATTTATTTACTTATTTTTGTCTTTTTAAAGAAGCTCCTTTAATGCTTCTCTGAAACTGGTTTCAAGGCTGTGAATTCCCAAATTGTTGCCTGAAGCTCTGTGTCGTTCCTTCAACTCTGAGTGATAAATAATCTAACTGGTTCGGGTGTTCTTGGTGACATGTTCTTTCATTGAGGTTTTTTGTACTGCACCTCTCAATTCTCTTCTGGCTTGTAGAGTCTCTTTTCATAGATTTGCTGTGAATCTTATGGGATTCCCTTTGCATGTAAATTCCTTTGTTAATCTTGCTGCTTTCAATATTCTCTCTTTTTGGCTTTTGTGATCCTGAGTACGATACATCGTGGAGCTTTTCTGTTTGAGTCCGTTTTGCTGGAACCTCTGGGGCCTCTTGGATCTGGGTGCTCGTATTCCTCAACTCTGGGGGATTCTTAACTGTGATTGCTTTAACTAACGGTTCTATGTTGATTTGACCTCCCTCATCTTTGGGACTCCAATGATTCTTGTGTTTTTCCTCTTGAACTCATCCTGTAATGCTGTGCTTTAGGAATCTGACTTGATAGCATGTAGAGAATGACTGTCTCAGCAGAGCCTGCAGGCAGGATGGCAGGGTGGGAGTCTGGTCCTGAGGGGATGAGGATGTAAAAGCCAGTGGCAGAGGTCCAGATGCAGGGAGGGGGAGAGAAGAGGTACAGTCCCGGCAGAGCATGGCCCTGGGCATTCGCTTACGTGGGTAACAGAGAGTCCATGTGCCTTCTGCAAGAGACAGAGTCTAGGAGGCTCAGTGCCAAAGGTTGGTAGTAAACGGACAGGTTATTGGGAACATGCTGTGACTGAGGAGGGCAATGGGCAAGGAAAGGCGCATTTTGTAGGGTTCTAGCTAAGTACCTAGTACGCATTCTTTGCCTCTTCTATCAAGAATAAAATTGTATATGTTTAAGGTGTCCAATGTGGTATTTTGATAAACATAAGCATGCTGAGATGCTTACCACGGCCAAGCTAATTAACACATCCGTCCCCTCACATGGCTCCCCACTGTGTGAGGTGAGAACATGAGAGATGAACTCTCTTGAGCCTTTCCAGCCTATAGAGGAGCGTTGGGAACTGTCCCCACCATGCTGTGCACCAGATCGTAGAACTTAACTGCCTCCCTTAGCTTCAGCCTGGTGTTCCTTGGCCAACATCTCCCCGTTCCCTTTCTGCCCTCCTCTCCGCCACCACCCTGTGATTCTCTGCATCTGTGGATCTGACCCTTTGTGATTGCACATAAAATATGAGACTATGCAGTGTTTCCTTTTTTTCCCTGACTTGTTTCAGCTAACTTGTCATCCTCCAGGATATTGGGGTCTTAATAGGTTCATGTTTCCCCCATGGCAGCATCTCCTTCCTCCTAGGACCGAGTCCTGTGTGTGCGTTTGTGTGCGCAAACCACATTTCCTATCCGTGGTCCTTCAGTGCCTCTGAGGTTACTTCCGCTTCTCAGCTATTGTGAATGATGCGACCATGAACATGAGCCTTTGGGCCCCTCTTGGTGGTGGTGATTTAATTCCTTCGGCTGTTGGCCCAGAAGAGGGATGGCTCGATGCTGTGACAATTCTGCTACAGTTCATCACATTGATTCTATTTCCAGTTTCCCAATGGTCCAATGAGGAAATTTGCATTTTCTTTATCTTACAGTGGTGGAAATGGGTTCAGAGACATGATCTTGCCCTGGGTCTCAGATTACCATGACTATGGAACCCCAAAGCCGTGAGTGACCCCCAACTCTTCACACACCCTGATCTATTCAGATGCAGAAGAGAGGGCCCCACTCAACTTTAAGTCTCACTGAGAATCATTTCTTTATCACTATTATACTTGTTTACTTTTACATGCCAAAAATTATTTGCTCACTTCTTTCTTCCATCCCCTCTCAGCCTCTCTATCTTTCCCCTCACCCAGTTCCACTGTCCCCCTGGTCGTTTGGTTTCCCTTTACGTGCACATACTCACACAGAGCCCCCATTAGAAATGAAGCTGCCTAATTAGAAGCGTTCTGTGTAATGTTGCCTTCCCTAAAAGATACCAGAGAACCAGGGGCAAGCAGCATCCCGCCGCCCTCAACACCCTCAGGTAGTACTAGCTTGAGACTAAACATCTACAAATATGGCCTTTTCTCCAAAAGTATTCATGATGGTCTGATATGATTTTTAAGGAAATAATGTGCACTGGGTTCCAACGGAAGCATGACTCATGGCATCTCATCCACTCCACAGCACCGAAGCCCATAAGCCACTCAGTGTCCTCAGTCAACTTTGCGGTTTGGAGGACGGACCACAATGAAATCAGTCGTGTGCAAAATGAACCCCATGACAGACGCTGCTTCCTGTGGTTCTGAAGTCAAGAAGTGGTGGACCCGCCAGTTAACCGTGGAGAGCGACGAGAGTGGGGATGACCTGTTGGACATTTAGGAGAAAGGCAACGCAGAGGACAGTCCAGTGGTAAAAGCCATTGTCTCTGCTTTCCTCCAATGTCCAGTGAGCATCTGTCATCGAAACCTCATTTTAACTACTTGTCACAGATTCTTACATGCATTTTTGTCCAGCCACAGGAAAGCATAAAAGCTGTGTCTACCACGGTTATTCCCATATCTTCAAGAAAATGTGCATCCTGTCTGTATTGGTAATATTAGAATCAGTACCAACCTCCGATGTAGCTCAGTCATGAGTTTCATATATTCTGTCTCGGTAACTCAAGGTGTATTTTTATGTCTGCTCTACTGTGCTATTCCCCTTGCCCTACAAAAAGAGTGCTAAGCTCACGTGGCTGACATTTATGATATAGCAATTATAGAGCCTTTGTTCATATACCCGAGCCACTAGAATTACTTCTCTTGGGAGAATTACTCATTTATGATTGATCTGAAAAGGTCAGCATTGAACTCATGCTAAAACAATAGTAGTTTTACAAACTACAGATTCTGAATTTTAAAAGCATTATTCTTATTCTCAGTTGTTTTGTAAAATACACACAGATATTTAGAGCTCAGAACAAGTTCATTTCTGTTCTCCGTCATCATGAAACTGTTACCTGCTTCTAAGAAAACTATTGCAGGTATATAAATTGTCTCTGAAGTTGGCTGGTTTCAAACAACCCAGATCACTTGGGAATACAGTTATGGGACTATGGTAGCTTTCTGGAAAGGTCTCAATAGCTAAGTTTAGTGAAAAGAGTAAAGCGATACAGTGCAGCTGATGAAACAAGTTTTCACCTTCTGACACTATTATTAGCTTTTTGCTACTCTTTGTCTGTTCTTGCCATAAGCCAGAAAGACATCATGAGTCAATCCCTATACTGCAGTTGTGTCCAAATCAAAAATGGCTCTTTTGATTCCAGATTCTCCTCTGGAATAATGATTCTCTGTAAAAAGTTTTCTGGACTCAGCCTGCCCCCCAACTCCACTGAATTTGTTTCTTACATCCATGGTTCATGTCCTCTTGGAAAATTAAAACACACTGTGATTAGATATGGGTTACACCAACTCCAGCATTTGGACTTTGAGCTACATTCATCCAGGTGAGACGTGCTGTGTAGATGGTTTATTTCCAGGGAGGGACTGTCTCATCCCTTGGGCATCCACCTTGCTTTACAATCTCTGTTTCTCTAACATTCTCAGAATAGGCAAATGTAGTCTGCTATGGGGCGAGTCCTGTTTCAGTGATTAATCATGACCAGAAGGCTGTGGACAGGTAAAGTCAATGCAGTGGTTTTATGTTCTTTTATGTTTCGTGGGGTTTTCTTTTTTGTACATAAGAAAAGAAAATAAATACTGGATTTGTAAAAAGAATTTTCTCTGAGTTTATCCTTTTAACCTCTTCTCTGGGGTGGGGCAGGGAGGGGCGTTAGAGAAAGGGCCATTAGAGTTGTCTTTTTGTAAACCCGAGTGTGAATATCCTGTCTGTAATGGCTGCCAGAAGGTCTTTGCACCAATGAGACAGAGTGAATCCCTGAACCTTCCAAACCTGCAGTTACAAGGGAAAGCCACGGGTCTGTCCTTGCTGCAGGAAAACAAGATTTCCTTCTTCCTTTTGCTCATTATACTTGAGCATGACAGCTCTGTTCACTCCCACAAAACTGCCAAGTGCTTCCCAGAAGTATAACTGCAGCTCAGCAGAGCGCTGGGCTCTTGCTTCTGCAGGGAAGCCAGTATGGAATCTCAGTGCGTTTGAAGCCATAGAACCTGAGACAATGAAGGAGCCAAGAAATTCCTGCAAAGCTCCTCTCTGCCATTTCCCCCAGGCAGGGAGAGGCAGGTGGCATGCCAGGAAGGACAGTAACACCCCCTTCGGGGGCTCTGAACCACGTTACCAGGCTGGTGATGCAGAGAGAAGACCATCACCAGCCATTCTGGTCACTTAGCACATATGGCTGCCACCATTCTTGAATTCAAGCACTGGGGACATCCGAGACACACGAAAACATCAGGAATAGAAGAGTTGATGCCAAGACGTCAGGGCACACAGGCGTGGCACACAGGCCAGTTGAACAGGACACAAAGGGACACCAATGCAGATGGTGACTCCCTAAAGCTATTCACTCTGATTCTCAGTCACCACTGAGAGCACTTATCTACAGTGACCAGTCCTGCCAGAGATGACTTAGGTGCAGCCAGGAGTAAGAAAAACAGACTTAGGTTGCCTTAAGCAAAAGCAGTTCCTGAGCCAGTTGAAAGATTTTGCCTGTTTCTTTGTAGGAAAGGGCTTATCCCTCAGTTGGGTGATTTCAAGCTGAGGGTGAGCACTGGATCTCTCACAAAGGCCTTTGGGGAGTCCTGCATATTAGAGCAGCCCAGCTGGCATGAAGATGCGAACCCCGCTCATGTGAATGCTGCTCACTTTGTGGGGTGGATTGAACTGCAGACTGCCCCCCAGTGAAATTGTAAACCCTGCAAGTCAGACCGCACTGGGGGACTGGTCTTTGCAGATGGCACTGATGATGGGGCTACAGGGAGGTGAGGTGGGTCTCGGTCCAACCTACCAGTTCTCCTTAAAAGAGAGACAAAAGAAGGAAAAGGTGCTTGAAGACATGGGTGCGAAGGAAGCTGCAGTCTTAGGCACTGAGCTGTCATGGGCCAGGACGTGATGCCTGGGTCCAAGAAACTTCCAGGGCAAGGAAAGGGGCTCCCTGTAGGGCTTTGAAGGGAGTAAGAGTCAGCTGACACCCTGGTTGGGGGGATTTCCGGCCTCCCTAACTAGAACTGTAAGAATATATATCACCAGTTTGTAGTGTTTCACTAGCAGCCCTAGGAAACTGTGAGAACCTCCCACTCTCCGACGCACGCATGGCACTCTCCAGCACCCATAGGTCACACAGGCACTCTCCAGCGCCCATAGGTGGTTTTCCCTCTCCTGGGGCTTAAAGGAACAGTGCTAAACACTGCCGGCGTAAATAGGAGGCCCTGAGTGCGACAGATGTTTCAGTGCTGGGTCCTGGGTACCCCTTGTGTATCCTGGATGAGTTTCCTACCTCTGAGTTAAATCCAGCTATTAGTTTTAAAAAAGTCAGGAGAGGTGAGTATATTCACTTCACTTTCCAGTGAGTGTTAAAAGACCTGCCAGGCGGCTCTGACTGAAGTTACATGTGTGCCCCAGTCCTGAAGGGCTTTCCTGATCTCCACCGGGTTCTCCAGTTGACCAAATGTCGAGCAAACTTACCATCTGGCAGCTATAGTTCCAATAAAGCTTAGAACTGATTTAAGATGTGTGGATGTGTCTACCTGAGGAGGTTCCCCACCCCTTCTTTTCCTTAGGACAGTTCCGTTTCCAGAGAGCTCTTTCAGGAAGTTCCTTTCTACATGCCCCAATCATTATTGGTCTGATGCCTTCTTACATTTTAAAAGAAAATGTCATGGGGTGGGAGGTGGGCAGAGAGATCACAGGACAGTAGATGAAGCGGCGTGCCTTTGCACAGCCAGCCCATGTTCAATCCCGGCATCCCATATTTTCCCCTGGGCACCACCAGAAGTGATTCCTGAGCACAGAGCCGAGAGTAAGCCCCAAGCACCACCAAAGTGACCAAAAAACAATAACAAAAAAAAAGAAGGGGTTTGTGGGTAATTCCTGTGCCCGGTCTATGTGTGCTCATTACCACACAGCACAGCCTGTGGGCCTTAAACCACGGGACTGTATCATCTCTGTTCTGGAGCCTGGCTTTTGGGCACAGGGTGCTCTTGTGTGACGTCTCCCTCCTTGACCTGTAGATGGTGCTCTTGGTAATAGGGAGCTGCAGTTCCCAAGAGTGCTAACTGCCATCTTCACATGGTCAAGTTTCACTGAGGTCTCGGCCTGACTGCAGAGAACCCTGGTTTGATTTAACTGGGAAAGTCCACATTGCAATACACATTTCCAAGCTGAGTAGCAGTGAAGGGTAGAGGAAAGGGCAGGACTCACTTCAGGTGGGGTTCAAGAGGGGCAGATTCACTGCAGAGCAGCAGTGAGGGGAGGGCTGTCCTTTTACAGCTGGGGTCTGGCCTCTTCTTTTTAAAGAAGGCCCCCCACTGGACACTAAAGAAGGTCTTTAGGGCAACAGGTGGGGTATCTAGACGACATCTGAAAACTATCCTTATAGTTTGATACCTACAGCAATCCCATGTTCCAAAGGTGTTATTAGGATCACCTGCCCATGCTAATGTAGCCCTCACACACAACCAAAGCTTTATCTGTCTGAGGTTTGGTTGGAGACAGATTCATGTTCCTCTGTTGTTGAGCCACACCTGGTGCTGCTGGGGCTAACTCCTGGCAATGCTCAGAGCTGGCAGGTGAGGGACCTCCAGCAGGTGAGATCGTGGAAGGAAAGCACCTTCTGCCCAGGTGAGATCGTGGAAGGAAAGCACCCTTCTGCCCAGGTGAGATCGTGGAAGGAAAGCACCTTACCCGCTGTCCTGGCTCTCTGGCCCCATGGAGACAGATTCGAAGTTATTTTCTCAATCTTCCTCTGAGGCCCAATGCCAACGCATATTTTTAATGCTTGGTTACAAAATCAACCAAACGACGAGATGGATTATGGTCTTTCGTTGCCTCCCTTTTGCCAGTTGGTGTATGCCATTCATTTCCTAACCTGCTGTGAGGATGGTGACCCCAAAAGAATACTGAATGGAAACAGTTGCTTTGAGGGCAGTATCCCCAGTGCCTGGCCAGCCACTGAGGCGCTTAACTTGTAAATGAGATCTAATGTATTTGTAGGTATAGAAGTGGGCTGTGTGTTCTCAGCAAATGAAAATATTTTATTTACTCAGTTGTGACTGACACCCAGCAGTTGCTCAGGGCTTACTCCTGGCTCTGCACTCAGGGATCATTACTGCAGGGCTTGGGGAACTATATGTGTGCCAGGGATCAAACTTGGGAGAGTCACATTCATGGTCTATCACTTCTGCCCCAAATGAAAATATTTTAAAAGAGAGTCTTTGCATTCAATGTCATGGAAAAAAAAACATATGAAAGAATAAAGCAGCAACTTGATCTAAGACCTCCAGAAATGCTAGAAAAATCATTTCCAGAAAAACTCTTCCATAGTAAAGATGTCAAGAAAGAAAGCTGTACCTACAAATTACACAAAAAATAGTAGCTGTTTTTAATTGGAGTATTCTATATACTCTGAGACATTCTTTGTTTAATTTTGACTTTGGAAGCTTAAGAGTATAAAAACAGATAACAATCTTGGTACATAATATTATGTGGGATGCTTGAGATAAAAGCAGAACCAAGGGGAGAATGTGATAGGATAACAAAAGAATCTCTATCCTCGCCCTCCACTCTTGAAAATAGATCATGTTATCTCCTGCTTGTAGGTCACTCTGCCGGAAGGTGCGGCCAGGGAGAACAGGGCTATTTTTTCTGAGCTAGACAGAATGTCTCTAGAAAGACAAAATCATGGGAACTACATAAGAATGAGACAACATGACTCCTTTCCAAGAATGGAGGCAAGAATAGACTGTTTCAGTACATTTAAATAGACAAAGGAATTTTTAGGGAATTGGCTTGTCACCAAAAAGAGAAGCTGAGGACCTGCCACATCTCCGTTCTCTTTGTCAGAGAAAGACTGTAGACAACAGTAGAGAGATGCGTAGAGTTGCTAGCACACGCGTGAGACATGCCGTAGACAGTCTCAAGGGAGAGTCATGCACTGGCTTTGGAGGTGAGAGTGTTAAGGACTGAGCTAAGGGGGCAGGGGATGGAAAGGGCCGGCATGAGGCAGCATGATCCATGGTGCTGGAGTTGCGAACAGTGCTCTAAAGTCACGTGCACCTAAAGTCCACGTGCATCTAAAGTCCACGGTAAAGCACGTGCACCTAAAGTCCACGTGCATCTAAAGTCCACATGCATCTAAAGTCCACGTGCACCAAAGTACGGATTAAAGTCGCACAGGGGACTAAGTCCACGTGTCTAGTCGATCTAAAGTCAGATAAAGAGGCAACGTAGATAGTTTAATCTAAGCTGCTAAAGTGCCAAAGTATCTAGTCCAGGGGCACCTAAAGTCCACGGCATCAAAAAGTTCACGTGCATCTAAAGTCCCGTGTGTTTCTGGTAGCACTCCACAAGAAGAAAACAGCCAACCCCATCAAAAAAAATGGGGGAGAAGAAATGAACAGAAGCTTCCAAAAAAGAAGAAATTGAATGGCCAAAAGGCATATGAAAAAGTGCTCTTCGTCTTTAATCATCAGGGAGATGCAAATCAAAACAACAATGAGGGTACCATCTCACCCCACAGAGACTGGCACACATCCAAAACAGCAAGAACAACCGGTGCTGGCGTGGATGTGGGGAAAAAGGGACTCTCATCCACTGTTGGTGGGAGTGCCGACTGGTCCAGCCCTTTTGGAAAACAATATGGGCATTCCTCCGAAAGCTAGATATTGAGCTCCCATTTGATCCAGCAATAGCACTCCTGGGAATATACCAGAGAGACCGAAAAACACATAGCAGAAACACTATCTGTACTTCTTTATTCATCTCTGCGCTATTCACTATAGCTAGAATCTGGAAACAACCTAAATGCCCGAGAACAGAGGACTGGCTAAAGAAACTGTGGTTCATCTACACTATGGAATACTATGCGGCTGTCAGAAAGGATGAAATTATGAAATTTACCTGCAAATGGATGGACATGGAGTCTATCATGCTGAGTGAATTTAGTCAGAAGGAAAAGGACAGATATAGAATGACTGCATTCATTAATAGGATATAAATAGATACCAGTGTTTTACTAAATATGGGAAATGGTAATGGCAGATTAAAACTCACCACTGAATATGCACAAAAGAGACTTAAGTGATAAACTCTAAATATCTGCAGGGCTAGCCACAATGTGTAAAAATAAGAGGGAGAGAGATGCAGAGACAGAGAGAGAGATAGAGAGAGAAAGAGAGGAAACTGGGGTACCTGCTATTAAGGCGGCCTGGGGGCAGGAGGGAAGGGGTACATTGGTGGTGGAAATGGGGCACTGGTGGAGGGATGGGTGCTGGAATACTGTATTACCAAGAACCAATTATGAACACCTTTGTAATTGTATGTTTCATGGTGGTATAATAAAAAAATTTTAAAAAAAAAGAAAAAATAAATAAAATAAAGTCTGTGTGCTTGCTCAGACTTCACATGTATCATTAGCTCCAAGCCTGCAGCTGGGGAGCCTGTTGTTCTCTGTATTTGGAACTTAAGGAAGAAAGAACCAAAGCCAGGGTTCTGTTCACTGAGCATGCACGCAGGAGCTTCTGGAGCTATTTTTCTGATGGCCTGTGTCTCAGAAAGTTGGTCACCACATTGCCTGCGCTTGGAAACGCAAGACGCTTTTCTTTATATTCATGAAATAGATCTTTTGCTTACAGACTTTTCTCATGCTGCCTTTTCTTGTAACAAGTGTATGTATTGGTGGGGAGTGATGGCTCGAGAAGGAAAGTGAAATACAGTCTTGAGACAGAATTTGAAAGGCGGGAGTTCCCAGGTTCAGTTCCCAGCATGAAAACAATGGTCCTCCAGAGCACGTTGGAAGTGATCCCCTAAGCACAGAGCTGGAGCTCGCCTCCTGAGCACTGCTGAAAGTGGGCCAAAAAAGGAAAATAAAGCAGGAAAGGGAAAGAAATGAAGAAAGAAAGGGACAGAAGGGAGGGAAGAAAGTACCTGTATTGCAAACCATAATGCCCAAAAAGGAAAGAGAGAGAGAGAGAGAGAGAGAGAGAGAGAGAGAGAGAGAGAGAGAGAGAATGCCTACCATGGAGGCAGGCAGGATGGGGGAGGGAAACTGGGGCCATTGGTGGTGGGGAATGTGCAGTGGTGGAGGGATGGTGCTCGAACATTATATGACCGAAACCCAATCAGGAACAGCTTTGTAAATGTCTGTCGCACAGTGATTCAATAAAATAATTAACAATAATAAAGAGTTATGAGGACATTTGAAAGATGCCAGAGAGATACACACTCCCCCAAATAAAAAAGAGGAGAAGAAGGAAGGAAGGAAGGAAGGAAGGAAGGAAGGAAGGAAGGAAGGAAGGAAGGAAGGAAGGAAGGAAGGAAGGAAGGGAGAGAGGGAGGAGGGAGGAAGGAGGGAGGGAGAGAGGAAGGAAGGAAGGGAGGGAGGGAGGGATGAAGAGAGGGAGGAAGTAGGAAGAAAGGAAGTAAGAAAGGAAGGAAGGGAGGGAAGGAGGGAGGGAGGAAGGGAGGAAATGGGGGAAGGAAGGAAGGGAGGGAGGGAAGGAAGGAACAGAGGGAGGAGAAGGGAGGAAGGGAAGGAGGAAGTAGGAAGAAAGGAAGGAAGAAAGGAAGGGAGGGAGGGAGAGAGGGAAGGAGGAAGGAAGGAAGAAATAAGGAAGGAAGGAAGGGGGAGGGAGGGAGGGAGAAGGGAAGGAGGGAAGTAGGAAGAAAGAAAGGAAGGGAGGGAGGGTGGGAGGGAGATAAGAGAGGGAGGGAGGGAGGAAGGGAGGGAGGAAGGAGGGAAGAAAGGAAGAGAAAGGAAGGAGGAGGGAGGAAGGAGGGAGGGAGGAAGGAAGGAAGGGAAGGAAGGAAGGAAGGAAGGAAGGAAGGAAGGAAGGAAGGAAGGAAGGAAGGAAGGAAGAAGGGAGGGAGGGAGGGAGGGAGGAGGGAGGGAGGGAAAAGGGAGGAGGGAGGAGGGAGGGAGGAAGGGAAAGAAGGAAGAGAAGAAAGGAAGGAAGGAAGGAAGGAAGGAAGGAAGAAGGAAGGAAGGAAGGAGGGAGGGAAGGAGGGAGGGAGGGAGGAGGAGGGAAGGAGGGAGGGAGGGAGGGAGGGAGGGAGGGAGGGAAGAAGGAAGGAAGGAAGAAAGGAAGGAAGGAAGGAAGGAAGGAAGGAAGGAAGGAAGGAAGGAAGAAGGAAGGAAGGAAGGAAGGAAGGGAAGGAAAAGGAAGGAAGGAAGGAAGGAAGGAAGGAAGGAAGGAAGGAAGGAAGGAAGGAAGGAAGGAAGGAAGGAAGGAAGGAAGGGAAGGAAAGGAAGGAAGGAAGGAAGGTTGCTGGATACTAATCCTTGTTGCTAGGGTACTAACCCTCCCTTCACAGTCTGTACAGTGAAATTGAGAGCTCTGACACCCTGCTGGTGGATTCCTGACCTCCTCTGCACTCATTCATTCCAGGAGTATTAGGGGACTCATTTGTGGTTGTATTTGGCTCCTGACATTTGTCTTTCAGAATCCCCATTTGACATAGAAGCAATACATAGGGCCCTATCAGGGGAGCAATGGAACTCACATCTCCCTCATGGAAGAGCAGGGTGGCCATGAGTGGATAGCTCTTCCCCACAGCCCAGAGAGAATGGGCAAAAGTGAACTCGGGCTGACCCCTCCAGTGCCAGAGGGCCCTCAGTGATGAGTTTGTCCAGGTCCAGGACAGGCAAAGGTTCCTCTGTTCCTGCTTTTACTCAAGAGATGGGCACAGGCTATGCCGGAGCCGAAGTACAGCAAGAGGGCATTTGCCTTGCACCGCAGTTGAGCCGTGTTTGATCCCCGGCATCCCATATGGTCCCCCAAGCATTGCCAGGAGTAATTCCTGAGTGCAGAGCCAGGAGTAAGACCT